>JASDQU010408077.1:0-10579 GCA_032191745.1 Picea mariana
CGTTGCAGGATTTATCTCGTATACCCTGTTTCTGACTTAAAATATTTTAGTGTTTTATCTTCTCATTTTACAATAAAGAAATTCTTAACTGCTTCTCTGTTGTAAATGTATTTCTCATATTTTCTGCTATTCCTCATTTATGCTACTAAAGAATCCAGTGATTATATTATCTCGCCCTGTGAAAGGTTTCTTTGTTTTTCTGGTTTGGATTTCATTTTTACGACACAGACCCCATAGCCCAATGGATGTGTAAACTATCTCAGCCAACTCGACAAACACTATGACAAAAAAACCAACTTATTTATTTATCTAGCCTAATATTTAAAAAATTTGAAACATATCTAAATAATATAGAGAGATCCCTCTCTGAAGTTGGGAGGGCTAGATCCTAGCTTCAAAAGTGGTTGGATAAAGTTACCTCTCGTAGATTTCCTCTTTCTAATAACCTCTAGGAAATTTATAGAGTGCTAACCATGATAATAGGAGAACCTTTGCATGCATCCAATGAAGAATATACTACTTCTGAGGCAGCCATGTGATTTGATGCTCCTAAATCTACGATCCAAGTATAGAGAGAGGAGTTGATGGAAATCAAGGCATGGCTAGAATTGCCTTTCTTGGAATTCAGATCTCCTGGCTTCTTCTTCTTTGCACCCTCGGGGATGCGATCTCCAAGGTTATTTTATTGAAGTATTTGAGACATAAGATCTATTTGTTTTTTCATGCATATGTATTCTGAATGGAATCCTTTGTGACAATACATGCATTTCTCCCCTTTTCTTCCCTTTTCCCCTTTGAATCCAGAGGCATCGATGAAGGGTTTTGTGTACCATTCCTTCTTCGGATATGCATGAGATTTCTGTTTATATTTATCTTCAGATTTATGATATTTGTGGCTTCCATCATGCATATTGAGTGCATGCACCCTTGGGCCTTTGATTGTGCCCATGTTGATGAGCTTGGTTTGCTCTTGTGTCAGGGATTCGATAAAGTGCTCAAGAGAAGGCATCTTCTAGGTGGATCCAGAGGTGAATCTGACAGTATGGAATGTGGATATGAATACAAATAATTTAGGACCAATCTTGGAGATAATGGTGAGAACCATTTGTTTCTCCTCCGCTGATTTATCAACCCCACAAGATTTGAGTTGCGACAGTAAATCCTTGATTTTTGTAAAGAAATATTGGATATTATCGAAGATTTTTGGATCCAATGTGAGAAGCTCCAACTTCAGCATGTGTACCCTCATCTCATCCTATTTTCCAAATATCCCTTCCAAGGTTTTCCAGGCTTCATTCGGAGTCTTACAGGAAGATATGTGAAAAAGGAGATCAGGAGAAATAAGATTGCAAATTGTTCTGAGTGCCTCATCCATGCGATTTAAGTACTTGGATTTTTCTATGGATGATGTCGGCTCTGTATCTGTATTCATGGTTAACTTGTATAACCCTCTAGATTGAATATGTATGGATATTTTATCCTTCCATGAAAAATAGTTGTAAGGTGTAAGAATGAATTCTTTTTAGAATTCCATCTTTCCGTTGTCTTCAATCTTTTGTACCTGCAGATTTTTTTGGTGTAGCTTTTGCTTAGCACTCTGTCAGCTCTGATACCATGTAAATGTGTTGAAACTTCACATAATAGATCTAGATAAACAATGATACACACATTTTTAGAGAGAATAGAAGAAAGAAGAAGAAGGAGAGAAAGAATAAAATAATTCTCATTAACTGTTGTGAATAATGAATAGTTTACACATGATATACTATGTATAGATTAATGAGTTCACACTGGAGGTGAACCAATGTGGCATAGTGGTGGTCTAGATTGATCTGGACACACACTAGCAGTTACAAGAGTGAATTGCCACCTATTCTAGTCTCTCAGGAAGCTACGGGAGTGAACTACCACCTAGTTGAGTTAACTAGTCAATTAGTCTTCAGTTCACTGAATGAACAGAGAGTAGTGAGGAGTTAACTCAGGGAGTCAAGGCTAATGCACCACTCTAGTGATGATACCAGGGAAAGGTCAAACTAGCATGGTGACAAAACCAATGCAGCATCTAAACTCAACTCAACTAGTCAAACTGAAGTGTCAACTGAAAGAGAATATTCTCCAGGTGGAATATTGTCTCCTAAAATATAGGAGACTAGATAATGACTAATAAATAAGGAAAAAAATATCCATAACATGAAGGAAATTCCTCGGAGGAGTCTTCATATAAATATTCTTGAAATCTTGAAATATTTTCAATGGAGTCACCCGAGCATTTTTTATTAAAATTTTGAGATTCAATGATGGAGTCACCAGGGAGATCATCCTCCAAAATCTTGAATGATTCTTTGGTTCTATGGAAATTTTCAAAACTGATTTGTGACTGCAACTTCAAGAGTATATCTTCAAGGCCATTTAATGATTTTTGAACAAGGTTTTCAAAAACCCAATTCATGTTGAATCTATCTCTTGATATTTTTTCAAAATTTCAACAAGACTACATCTAGTCTTTGAGTAATGTTTGATTCTAAAGGTATCATAATTCTTTGAAAACAAATCAGTCCCCAGTATGTTCTCCAAAAATGTTGATGTTTGAATTGGTCAATATTGAAACAACAAACTCACGAGGATATGAATCCCCCTATGTTTTTATAGAGGTGGTACTCCTCTTTGTCTAAAAGATATATCTGGAATATCTTGGATTAGGGAGAATGATAGAAAACAAACCCCAGATCTTTATTACTTTGATTCCCGTATGGAATGGTTCTTGATAACCAAATTTGATATTTATGTGCATCAAGAAGTCTTTTAAAAAGTATAAATATTTAAGGGAGGATTCAATACCAAAATATCTTTGTGCTCAACATAATATATACAACTGCTCTCAAAGTTGAAATGCACCCGATTATGGATTCTACAAGGAAGACGGAACAGAACCCTAACTTGGAGAAGGAGGCGGCAGACCTTTGCAGGGCCGAGATGGACCAACAATAGCCCACGGAGAAGGATCCTGAAATGGAAACGCAACCAGTCCCTGTATATGGAGTCTCTGTCATGCTTCCAGCACCAGGATGGAAGAAATGGTTCATCTCATCGAGAAGGTTAGCGGCTGGTGCAGAGGAAACCCTAACGTAGGAAAAAACAAGAAAGTGGCTAGTTATGCAACCCCTTCTAGAAGAAGGGTTTCTCAAGGGGACATCGAGAGACACCTCCGTGGCCTTTTTTACATCTATTCTTTCACCCCAGCCAGAGGAAGAAAAACTTTGATGGACTATTGCAACTGAGGAGGGAGGCTCCAACTCGTTCTCTGGCAAGAGAAAACCAGTGATTTGGGCCCAGATAAATGCTGAGAATAGACTGCGGGTGTGGTAAGTGCTAAACCCTTGTTGTCGCTGCCCCCTTGATCAAAATTTCAAAAGCCATTCAACTAGCAGAGACCTCAGGGATATTTGGCTCTTGGGGGATTCTCCGCCTTCACTCTGGTATAGGAATCTAGTTAAGAGTAATGCAAGAGCAAGGTTTCATTCTGAATATCACGGCAAGACTAGCTCCAAGATTGCGGTAGGCTTCCCCCTTTTTGTAAAGACCATTGCTGGATCTTCTCTCTGCTTGCAGGCTCAAGACTTAGACTCTGTTTTTAAGCTCAAAACCCAAATCCACCAGGCTTCAGGTACTCCGCCTGGGTTCCAACGACTAATCTTTGAAGGATGGCAACTTGAGGATGGCTCTCTTCTACAGGACTATGGGAATCTAAAAAACACAACCATTTCTCTCACTTCTTGTTTTCATGGAGGAGTGACTTCAGTCACTCATCCAAGCTCTTACAAGCATGCCATGAAATCAAGGACTTTCGCTCCTGCGGGGTTCAAGGCTGAAGCTTCAAAAGTAAAGGATCCCTTTGGATCTGCCTTCATTGTGGTGCAGTGCACAAAATCTCCAACAGTAGAAGTCAAATATCCTCAAGTCTATGGCTATGCCTTTATCTACCAGGCAAAATCCCTCATTTGTTGCTTCAACGGTCTTTGGCCCTCGGCCTCTGCGCTAAGGGAATGGGTTAACAAGACCTAGTCAGAAGGTCATGAGCTATTCTTCTGCTCCAAGGGGTTCTTCATCGTCAACTTCTCCACAGAAACTGAATGTCAACGCGTGCTAGAGCAAGGTCCTTGGTTCTGGGGTAGATCTGGTCTCTCCATGCAGAGATGGTTCCTCGACTTCAATCCAATGACCATGACAGCCATGACTACACTGGTCTGGGTAAGACTACCCAATCTATCCCTACATTTCTATTCTTCATCTTTTTTACCCACCTTGGGCAATGCATTGGGTAGATTTATCAAGACAGACACAGACAGGATAGCGAAAGGCTTCATCACTTTCGCCTGCATATGCATTGAAATTGAGCTCAGTCAAGGGCTTCTGGATAGGATTCTTATAGATTGGGATGAGGGAGATCCTTTCATGTAGATGGTCGATTATGAGAACACCACCTTCAGATGGTTGTCCTGTTAGCAAACAGGGAACTTCCAGGCAACTTGTCCTCTATCCCCAATCCCTTCCTCAACCTATGAAGCATGGAAAAGAGCCAATGTTTGGCAAGGACCAAAATCTTACAAAAGCCACCCAAAACCTTCCTTCGACAACAAGCAACATCAAAAATATGCTCCAACTCCTTCACCTTCCTCAATTCCTTCGCAGGCCCCAAATTTCACTCAGCAGCCAACTGTCGACCCAAAATACCAGCCTACAACCTCAGCACAAAATCATGAAGATTCAAAAGTCATGATTCCAACTCCCGCAATTAAGTCCTTGCACCCACCTCTCAAAAAGGGGGAAACAATTGACACAATCATGGTCATAGCCCCGCTCCCAGGGACTCAAAAGCATCCTCATGAATTAGACAACTCAGACAGTGACAAAGAAGCACCCCTAGATTCAGCAACTCAAGATTATGGCACTTCCTCAGACCATCTGGATTTGGTGGTAAAAGTTGTTGAGCCTATCAAATCCTCTAGTTGGATTGATGTTCATAAGAAAAAAGGTAGAAAGGATCCTCACCGGCCAACACAATGATCCGATCCTTTCTCCTTATATTGTAATGTTTCATCTTGCTTTGCCCATGCACTCTATGGGGCTCTCTTTTAGCATAGGCTATTTTCAAGTGATCCCCTGTTCTCTTTCTGGGGGGTTTTCTCTGATCAACAAATCGATGTATCACTTTGTACTTTTTTCATGGATTGAATAGAAGGATTCTCCCCCTTTTTTACTTACAAAAAAAAAAAAAACATAATATATACAACCCTCTAAATCATAAATAAATAGTGAATACATCCATATCTTCTCACAAGGTAAAAAGAAAATAGTTTTGATCATTTCGAGGAATTTTAAAAGAGTATTGTAGTTAAAACATAAGTGAATTTGATAAGAATATTTCAAACATCTCACACTCTAGAATCCCAAGATATGAAATATCATTGAATTCATTCCCCAAAGTAATTTTTTGTGGAGTTGTATTCATGAAATATATTCAACAATACAAAAATTTCTGCAAACCAATTGACTAGTGACTCAGAAACAAATCTTGTCAAACAAGGATTAAATTCACACGAATCTAAGAGGAAATCCTGGTTTACATATAATAGTAAAAAATGTGGCTGTAAATACTCCATGCTCTTATTAAGAAAAGTCTTGGAAGATTACAAGAGAAACACTCAAGAACTCAACTTTTTACTCAGTTCAGAAATTCAAGCATAAAGCTTTGAGAAAATGGTGTATAAAAAGAAGAATGGAGAATATGGAGATATTTTTTCATTGATCAGAATTCACGTTGTATATTGATGGTTTATCCCCTCTCTTCTGATCTCTTGATTACCAGATTCTAACTCCTTGATGAAGTCCTCTCTTGCCTTTTAAAACTGATTCTTCTAACTCCTCAAGTAGTTAGGGATTTCTCTTTCTTGGAAATACCACTTTAATTAATGATTCAATAAAGTCTTATTAATTAATTTACATCATTAACATTCATATCTTTAAGTGGGCCCTTTTTTCCTTTTAATAAATTTTTTTAAATAAACTTTTATTCTTTAAAACTTTAATTTATTGGCCTTTTAAGAAGGGGCCTGTGTTTTAATTTTTTGGATGTGATATTCAATTTTTCAGCCATGGAATTTTTTTTATATGTGATATTCATCATCTTATATTTCCAACAATTCCTCATGGGCACAATTTTGATTCCTGTATCTCAGGATATGACCTCATGAAGTCGAGGTGTCAAACAAATTTATCAGCAAGGCATAAAAATATTGTTGACTGTTATTTCAATATTTGAGAAAAATATGGTCACTTTCAGTCCTTGAAAACTATTTAGTAATCTTCCTTATTGAAATGCCTTTCAAACAAGGTCTATTTTACACAATTCTAACTTCTAGATCTCCAGATATGGACTTCAGAACAACAAGACTCAACAATCGTTGATTGATTTGATGCAACAATTTTGGGCCCTTGGTTCAAATTTGGTCCTCCATAACAATTTTGATTTTTTATTCATAATACTTATCCCACATGTATGGGGATGTTGGATTCTTTATGATATATATTGAAAAGTGTAATATACACTTGGTAAGAAACAAAAGAAGACCATGGAGATTTATACTTCAACCCCTTAGGAAATTAATTAAATAATTAAAATTTTGAACGCTTAGTCATCCTCCACCGATGCCCAATCAAAACCCAATGGAATTATCGTAATCTCCTAGTCATCTTGATTCAACATTCAACATGTTGTTCAGTGATAGCTCAACATGAACTATCGCATGTCACACTCCTATTAGTTGTAGAATTGCCACATGTCACCAGGTTTTTAGTTGTATATATTATAATCCAAAGTCTAATGTAGCTTGTAGATATCTAAATATCCTTTTTACTACTTTTAAGTGAGTTTCTTTAGGCGTGGATTGAAACTTGCCCACTAGTCCTACATCCTGCATTATGTCAGGTCTTGTTGTTGTTGCATAGAATAGACTTCCAATCATGGATCTATACATAGTATGGTCTACTTTTGGTGAATCATCATCTAAGATTAGTTTTCATCTTGTGACCATAGGAGTGCTCATTGGTTTTTAGTATTCCATTTGGAATTTATTGAGCATTTCTTTGATATATTTACTTTGGCATATGAATATGCCTTTTTCTGGTTGAGTAACTTGTAAACCTAAGAAGAAAGTTATTTCACCTAGCATAGACATCTCAAACTCTTTCTACATTTATGTGGAAAACTTGTTTGCTCAGTATAGTTAGATTACTTACAAAGATTATATCATCCAGATATACCACTACAATAATCATATTTTGTTCTTTAATTTTGATATATAGATTACTATCAATAGTTCCTCTCTTATATCCTTGTTGTTGTAGATATTGATCAAGTCTTGAGAACCATGCTCTAGGAGCTTGTTTAAGACCATATAGAGCCTTCTTCAATTTGCATAGATAGTATGGTTTTTCTATCAACCTAAACCATCCAGGTTGTTCTATGTAGACTTCTTCTTCTAATGTTCCATTCAGGAATATTGACTTGAGATCCATCTGATAGATTTTGAAGTTTTTGAAACATGCAAATGATAAAAGAATTATGATGGCTTATAATCTTGCTACTAGGAAAAGGTTTATCCAAAGTAAATTCCTTCTACTTTGGAATATCCCTTGCATACTATTCTGGCTTTATTTTTTATGATCTACCCATTTTCATTGAGCTTTTTTTTGAATATCCATTTGGTTCCTACAACATTTTTATCTTTAGGTCTTGGAACTAGTTTCCAAGTTTAAATTTTCTCTATTTGATCAAGTTCCTCATTCATTGCTTTTATGCAGTCCTCACTTTTACTAGATTCTGCAATTTTTTTAGGATCTATTACAAAAATCATTGCCTATTCTTCATATAAGTTTTTCCTCCTTGTTTCTACTCCAACACTTTTGTCTCCTACAATTTGACTTCCTAGATGATTCTTTTGAACCCTTTTTTATGGTGGTTTTGGCATGGGTTTCTCTTCTTGAATGATTTGTTCATCAATGTATGGTTCATTTTCTTGCAACTCTTCATCATTTTCTTCATCTTGTGATTCACCATGTTCTTCATCATCACTAGTTCTTCTCCATTCATCGATTTTTGTTTCATTTTGAGATTTGATTTTTCTCAATTTTAGATCATCTATTTTTACATTTGCACTTTTCACTATTTTGTGCAATATTATATTATAGCATTTGCATGCCTTTTTGTTAAGTGAGTATCCCAGGAATATACCTTCATCTGATCTAGAGTCAAATTTCCCTAGATTATCTTCATCCCTCTTGATGTAACACTTCCAAAGATTCTGAAATGTTTCACAGATGTTGGTCTTCCAAACCAAAATTCATAAGGTGTTTTATCATGGTTAGATCTAAGTTGTGCTCGGTTAAGTATGTGGATTGATGTATATATTGCATCTCTCCAATTTTTTTATGGAATCTTGGCTTCATTCAACATAGTTCCAGGGATGATTTTAAGGATGGATTTTTTTTTTAAATGTAGAAACCTTGGCGAATCTTACTAATCCTCCATGAACTATAAAATGTTTGGCGATATTTTTGTAAAAATATAAAAATTTCTAAGGATTTTATAAAGTTTGTATAAAATTATGGCGATTTTTAAGGTCAAATAATTTTATCCTATAGAATTTGGGAAAATCATTTTTAGAATAGCGAATCTTTGTTTTGGGAAAAACCTTTGAAAATTAGTCCATGAGCGAAATTTAGCTCCTAGAATCATCCCTACATAGTTCTTTCAGCCTCTTGAATAGTTATGTTTTCCTCTCCACAACTCCATTCTGTTACGGAGTTCTTGGAGACGAAAATTGTCTCTTGATTCCATGATCTTCACAAAACTTATTAAATTATTTATAGGTAAACTCCCCTCCATTGTTTGATATTAAACATTTGATTTTGATATCTATTTAATTCTCTACATAAGTCTTGAATGCTTTAAACTTTTCAAATGACTCATATTTTTCTTTGAGAAAATATACCCAGGTCATCCTAGTGTAGTCATCAATTATCAACATAAAGTAGTGTTCCCCTTGTATGCTTCTAGCCCTAGAGGGCCCAGAGAGATCAGTGTGAACAATATTCAAGGGTTTTGATGTAGAATGCTCTTTTATCTTGAATCTGACTCTTGTTTTCTTTTCTAATTGACAGTGTTTGCAAACAAGATCCGAGGGCTTGATGACTTTTGGCATGTCTTTAATAGCTCCCTTTTTACTAGATTTGATTAGGTTATCAAATCTCAAGTGTCTCATCCTTCTATGCCATAGCCAAATTCCATCTACTTGACTCATATTCCATTCTTCTTTTTCCTTAATATCAAATATATACACATTGCTTGAGGTTCTTGGTGTAATAGAAACTAATTTTGTCGATCCTTCTTCTCTTATTTCACATTTCTAGGATTCAAAGATGAGTATATGCCCTTGATCACAAGTTTGGCTTACACTTAGAATATTAGGCTTCATATTTTCAACCAGTAACACATTTTCTGCTTTGTTTTTCTTATTTCCCAAGGTGACTGTGCCTTTTCCAAGTATTTTAGCAGATACTTTATCTCCAAATGTGACTTCCTTTTTCCTTCTTTGTTAGTTTGAGATATTTACTTTTATATCCTATCATATGTTTGGAGAAATCCACTATCAATGTACCATTGACACTTTTTGTTCTTGGCATACATAGCTACTTTGCATTCTGTATCTTCCATATGTTTTATTTTCCATATTTTCTTATCTTGAGAAAAGAAACAATTTTTGTGGTTAGCCTGCATTCATTGGTTTGATGACCATATTTATTGCACTTCTTGCATTCAACATTGAAATTTTTTAATGGAGAGAATGAATTATAACTTCTATTCTTTGGATGCTTTTTTTTGCTTTTATATTTTTTATTATTTCTATGAATGTATGTTTTTCCATAAGCCCTGCAATGTACTTCTTTATGTCCAAAGTTATTGCAAGAGTAGAAATATCCAAGAAATATGTGTTGATGTCTCTTAAGAGGATTTATTCTAGCCATTATATTCCATTTGTCTTATTTCTCTTTTGTGGGAGCTGAAAAATTCATTTTATTATGAACAATATTTAATGGTGCCTTCTTCATCTTGTTATTTTCAATTTTTAAGGTGCTCTTAAGAGCATCTGCATAAAAAAATTGTCTTTTGTCTATCTTCTGTGTTGCAGAGGTTGATTTTTTATCGTACCCAAGTCTTTCCTTATCCTTTGGTGATCTTTGACTATTCAGAATGTCATCCAATAGTTTTGAACTATTTTCAAATCTTGAGTGATTCTTTCCTTTCTCAAGTTCCTTTTTCAGAAGGACAATTTCAGCTTCTTTCTTCTCACAGTCTTGGTGTTTTTCATTAAGTTGTTAAGTTATGACCTCTTCTATTCTTTTTTATTCTTAGAGTTAAGTCTTCAAGTCAATGATGATTTGTTCATTTTCCTTGACTATTTTTGACATTTCTCTTTCTCTTGACTTTTGTGTTTCCTCAAACTCTAGTAACTATCCTTTT
>JASDQU010408082.1:0-10731 GCA_032191745.1 Picea mariana
TCGAGACTTCAGGTTACGAAGATATCAATTCTCAACTGAAATCTCACGACAACTTGCCCGAAGCTCGCAATTTGTTAACAAGTGTCCCTTTGCAGATCGATGGCTCTCGACTCTTCAGCTCTTCGGGCTTTGGGTGTTTCAACCCTCTATGCATTCGTTCCTCTCAGAGCGTCTTCACCCGAACTTGATGGATTTCTACCATGCATCCTCCCAAATGATGGACGGCCCCAAATGACTTTGGGACTTCGGTACTTTTAGCAAGTCCACCCTCCTACGTATACACAACACTAAATCTTGTGCACCTTCTCATGATCAGACGATGGCTTATCCTTTCTTGCTTAGATCCAACGAATAACATATGTTTCCTCCTCTGCTCTTCCTTGTGTTGTTGGGCATTGATCTAATGGTCCAGGCTCCTCTCCACAACTAATATGATGGTTTTTGTTTCTCCCCCTCTTGAGCTTTTGATTTCTTCCAACTTGGAAGATTTCATCCGTATTCAAAGGTTTTCATCCTTTGAACTTTCTCCTGCAATCCCGGCCTCTGGGTATCGCCTGCGCGTTTGAAACGCTATCTCTTCTGAGCTTTAGGACTTGGCATATCTTTGTCTCTTATACTCTCTTTGCGTTATTTCTTCTTATCTTGGTCCTTAGATGATTTTCGATCTCCCACGCACTCCTTGCATTTCTGGGATTTTGTCAAAATCAGATCCGAGAGATTTCTTTAAAATAAATTCTTCTCACCCTCATAGCGTTCTCCTTGCTCAATTCACACCTTGCAAAGCTCTTTCTTATAGAGTGTTCAGTAACTATGTTTCTCCCTGAACACAACATAGAGTTCTTCCTGTTCTTTCCTTGCATGTTTGTTGATGAAGGTTTAATGGTATCTCTCCTGAGCTTTCTCTGAGGTTAACTCATTTCTTTTGACGCACTCTTTGCGTACTGGGTGCACTCCTTTCACTCGGAAAATCAAAGAAGAGAAACAATTGAAGCTCATTCAATACTTCACTAATTCATATGTTCAAAACGTGAATCACATAAAAACATAATTACGAACAAAAATACATAAACACACTATGTGTAGGAAAAACTTATTTTCTATTATCTCTGTGTGTCTATACATATGTTTCCAAGAACTGGACTGCAACAGAGTCCCAGTTATCTCAATTTCTCCTAATCTAACTCTATATTGTGTTCTACTTCTACTATTATACCTCTCTTGAGTTTTTCTTCTCATATCCGACCTCTCTACCAAGGTCTCTCTCTCCCTCACAAAATGAGGGCTCTACGAGCTTATCCTATCTACCGCCTTAGTGTTATCATTGTCTCAGTTATGGAACCATACCTCTATATCTCATTAGATAAATGTTTATCCAGACCTGACTACGATCTGCACCTGCTACAGGTAACCATTTAAGGAAACCCTATCCACTACCTGTACGAAGGCATGGCCTGGCATTTATCATCCTTACAACATGAAATCCGTATAGGATCAGATTTAAAATTTTAAAATGGGAGGGTCGGTGCCTCTCCCTTTCTCCATTGCGCATATGTGTTTTGGTGTGCTGGTGCATTGTTGAGGTGGAGAGATGCTCCTGCATTAGAAAATGATTTGAAAAAGATCTTAACCAAGACTCACAACCTTTCAAATCTAATTAACGAGTGTGAAAGGGATAAATTCACTCGGCAATCTTTTCACTTTCTAGACGAGTCGAAAAAGATCTTAAATCAGACTCGTTGGGGGGTTACTAGGAAAAATTTCATGGGGGAGGCCAAATCTCCCATGTAGGACTTGTATGAAATTTCAACATCTTACGAATAGCTGACACAAGCTTGGGAACACCCAAATCTCTCCAAGTTCAAGAGGATAAAGTGCCAACGGAGGTTACCTTCTCCACGATATCTCAGATGGTGTCTCTTACTTGAAAGGGCATAGGAGGAGGCATTGGATACCCCACAATACCATCCTAGCCAAATGGGACCTCTCCAAGACTTGGAGGGAGAGTACTTGGGGAGAGTAAAACTCTCTCTTGTTTAGAAGGTGCAGTACTAGAAACACTAATTACATGGTTGAAGGACACATCCTCCTCCAAAAGAAGAGTTGGATTGATCGAAGATTGCATCGGTGTGACCATTTCTTCAACCGTTGGTTGAATAGGATGCGTGACAACAAGGCCAGGAGATGCATCACCCTAAAAAATGGGAGTGTGGTCAAGTGAAAATTGCATCAGAATGATTGTCGTGCCATGTTGGCCCTTGACCAAGTTTTGGAGATCTGGTTATGTTTGACCTATTTTTTGACTTTGACAGGTTGGTCGAAGGAAGAGCACAAGTCGAAGTGGAGATCGCAGGATCTCGGCCACTTCTTAGGGAATTTTTTAGGATTAGGGTTTATGTAACGGGTATGGGATGTCGTCCCATGGTTTTACCCATGTTTAGGCCCATTTTATAATGTATAAATAGATAGCTAGGTGATGTAAGAAAGGGCCAAGATGCTAAGTGCTAGAGTTCTATCGATGTGGTTGCAAAGGCTTTGTGCATAATGCATTTTGAGACTTGAAAATCTAAGTGAAAGTGATTGTAAGAAGGATTTGTGCTTAAACCTTTCTTAGGGAAGGAGTATATGGTGAGGTGTGCGCAGATCTCTTGTCCTATGCAGAGTGGGTTCCTGTGGCTCTGTGCTTGTAGAAGATTGAGAGAAGATGATAAAGGAGAGAAGAGTTGGTGGACGTATCCCCACACTGGGGTGAACCATGTATATCATGTGTTATGGTTTCTTTGTGCATTATGGTTATTGTCTTGTGTATATAATTTAATCTTAAGTGCAGTAATGAATGTTTAGATGAATCTAGTATGATATCTTAGTGCTTAATTGATGTGAATAAATGCCAGATCTGATCTTTTTCCATGTGCTAAGTGATTAGATGTGTTAGATCTGATTGAATACTGCATTGTTCTGTAATTAGGGTTTGGATCTACCATGTGAATAAGGGTTAAATAATGATGAATGCTAACTGCTAAGTTCTTTGTTAAAGTAGTGTAATCACAGATCTATGTCCCAGCTAAGGTTGCAGACACTTGAGTCCTGTAACCACCCCTGCCTCTACCTCAGGTGAGACTTCATCTACTTCGCATGTAGAGAGATGCTCTTGCATTAGAAAATGATTTGAAAAAGAGCTTAACCAAGACTCACGACCTTTCAAATCTAATTAACGAGTGTGAAAGGGATAAATTCACTCGGCAATCTTTTCACTTTTTAGGCAAGTCGAAAAAGATCTTAAATCAGACTCGTTGGGGGTTTACTAGGAAACATTTCATGGGGGAGGCCAAATCTCCCATGCAAGACTTATATGAAAGTTCAACATCTTACGAATAGCTAACACAAGCTTGGGAACACCCAAATCTCTCCAAGTTGAGGAGGATAAAGTGCCAGCGGAGGTTACCTTCTCCATGATATATCATATGGTGTCTCTTACTTGAAAGGGCATAGGAGGAGGCATTGGATACCCCACAAGACCATCCCAGCCAAATGGGACCTCTCCAAGACTTGGAGTTAGAGTACTTGGGGAGAGTAAAACTCTCTCTTGTTTAGAAGGTGTGGTACTAGAAACACTAATTACATGGTTGAAGGACACATCCTCCTCCAAAAGAAGAGTTGGATTAACTGGAGATTGCATTGGTGTGACAACTTCTTCAACCGTTGATTGAATAGGATGCGTGACAATAAGGCCAGGAGACATATCACCCTAAAAAATGGGAGTGTGGTCAAGTGAAAATTGCATCAGAATGACTGTGGTGCCATGTTGGGCCTTGACCAAGTTTTGGAGATCCTTGGTTATGTTTGACCTATTTTTTGACTTCGACAGGTTGGTCGAAGGCAGAGCGCAAGTCGAAGTGGAGATCGTGGGATCTCGACCACTTCTTAGGGAATTTTTTAGGATTAGGGTTTATGTAACGGGTATGGGATGCCGTCCCATGGGTTTACCCATGTTAAAATAGATAACTAAGCGATGTAAGAAAGGGCCAAGATGCTAAGTGCTAGAGTTCTATCGATGTGATTGCAAAGACTTTGTGCACAATGTATTTTGAGACTTGCAGATCTAAATGCAAGTGATTGTAAGAAGGATTTGTGCTTAAACCTTTTTTAGGGAAGGAGGATCTGGCGAGGTGTGCACATATCTCCTGTCATATGTGGAGTGGGTTCATGTGTCTCTATGATTGTAGAAGATTGAGAGAAGATAATAAAGGAGAGAAGAGTTGGTGGACGTAGCCCCACACTGGGGTGAACCACGTATATCTTGTGTTATGGTTTCTTTGTGCATTCTGGTTATTGTCTTTTGTATATAATTTAAGCTTAAGTGCAGTAATGAATGATGAATCTAGTATGATAGATTAGTGCTTAAGTGATGTGAATAAATGCCAGATCTGATATTTTTCCATGTGCTAAGTGCTTAGATGTGTTAGATCTGGTTGAATACTGCATTGTTCTGTAATTAGGGTTTGGATCTCCGATGTGAATAAGGGTTAAATACTGATGAATTATAACTGCTAAGTGCTTTGTTAGAGTAGTGTAATCACATATCTGTGTCCCAGCTAAGGTTGCAGACACTTGAGTCATGTAACACGCCCACCTCTACCTCAGGTGAGACTTCATCTACTTTGTAGGTGTTGTCGAAAGGGTTGGTAGTTAGGGTTTTTTTGGTGCATTGTTGAAGCATTGAAACCTGGGTCTGCCCCTGTGCCAACAAATGGTTCCATTTTCAGGACCTGAAACTGTGATTGTTGGGAATTGAATAAAAGAAATCGATGTGTGTAGATCTGTTGCTTCAATGCGCAGTATTCTACTTGACTTGTGAAGCTCTATGATAATAAGAGAAGTCTGATCTAAATAAAAGAGGTAAGACCTTGAAGCTTTGTGCTCTGAGAAAGGTAGGATAAGTGAAAAATTTTGTTTCGAAAGAATGAATCTAGGTATGTTTGATAAAAACATTCCTAGTTTGAAAACTAAGGTACAGTTAGAAGAAAGAATATTTGATATGAATAGATCTGATAGAAGCAATGAATGATATGTTATTCCTATGCATAGAAAAAATATTTGGATTAACAAATGGATGCAAGATCCTAGAAATAATTTTTTCCAGGTTAGTTACTGTGATCCCAGTGCGCAGTACATGAAAGGTTGGGGATCATTTAAGAGAAAGAGAGGATTAACCCTTTGTTGTAGTTGCAGAAGACCAGGACATCTTGCTAAGGAATGCCCTAGTAGAAGACATAGTTGTCTTTGTTGTAAATCTATGGACCATAAAGTTTTGGATTGTCCTAGAATGATTGCTAAAGTTGAAAATATGAATATGAAACAAGAAAACTATGAAACAAGACAAGAAACTAAGGATATGATAGAACCCCAAAAAGAATCAGAGACTGTATTACTATAGATGAAAGAAACCATGAACGATCATAGAGATATCAACTTATCATAGGTCTTAAAAGAGAAAGAGTACATAGAAACAAGAATAGGATACTTCGACATAGACTGTGTCCTGGATGTGGAAACATAGGTGAATATCATGACAGAAAGAACTTGGGAAATTTTGGGAAAGCCTGCTATGGTTCCTTCATTAGGAGGAATAGGATTATTCCAAGGAAAGATGATAACCCTATGTAGAAGAATTACCCAGACATCTATGAGTTCTCATGGAACTTCGACAGAAGAATAATTTGAGATCGTTAAATTTGTTGAGAACATGGCCCCATTCGCTATATTTCTAGGAAAAACCTAGTTTGAGAAAGATCAGATATGAAGGAAACAAGAAGAGGAAGACCTAGAACAAAAAAAGAAAGAACTAGGAGATTTCATGGCTAGGAGAATAGCGCACTTACAGGAAGAACAAGAGAACTAGTTGAAGCTACTAAGGACCAAAGATATGAATGTCAAATTTGAAAAGACACTGGAAGAATAGAGACACCTGTCTATACAAGAGAGTAGAGTACCTACCCCAGAAAGAGAAGAAGTATTACCCATGAATCCTATGAAAGACCCTCCATAGTGTGAAGTTATCATGCCAAGAGGAGATAAGAACAATAATGGAAAGAGGAAACCAGTGATTCACATCATAGGAAAGAAGGACAGAAAGCTCAGTAAGAAGAGGGCAAAGTTAGAAAAATTGCAAGTTCCAGAGAATACTTTGCAAAAGGAAGGTTTCCAGAACTTGAACTTTGTCAGAATATCAATACAACACAGATTGGCACTTCACCATGACGAAACAGTATGATTGTTGGAGGCAATATGACCATTCAAGCAACACTCCCAAATGGTTAGGAAAGAAGTTATGGCCCGAAATCTCACCATTGGACCATTGGGATCGGGCCATAACGGATGGAATTGCATTGAATAAGGATTTGCAACCTGTTGAAAGAAACCATTATGAAAATATCTATTTATCCCGTTGAGCGTTGCATCGAGAACACTTTTTCCAATTGTGATCATCTGAGCCCACAAAGAACTAGTTGATTTCGCACAGTGATCATTGAGATCTCACCATCCATTCTGTTACATAGAGTATTATTGACCGACCTGATATATCAGATCTCGAGTGTGCATGTCGCACGCAATTATCACAGTAGAAAAAGATGTCGAAGAGATTCTAATAGACCTCATGGCCAAGAAGGTGATGTTCGCAGGAATCCAAGCCTCATCGACATAAGGAGTGCAAGCCTCCCCGTCGACTGCTTGTGGATCTGGACCACCCAAGCTACGACCGAGAAAAGAACCAAGAATTGGGATGACTTAGCGAATCCGAAGCTAATTCCATCTATCCTACCCAACTAATTCGCACCCCTGGCTAGTGTGGTGAGTCGTGATAGTATCTCGAGGGACTTTGACTACACATTCATCACTACGTACCTTCTGAAGGGAATACAAGCAGTCAGACTGCAATTGGAGAGGATTCCAATCTTGAATATTGGTGAATATAACCTAGGAGACTGCAAGAGCTATGGCATGCTAACTCCTCACAAATATTTGACCAAGACCAAGGGGAAGAAGTCTAACATCATCCCCCAGCCGTGGACTATGGACATCGTGAGGTCCACTATCTTGAACGTGATGAAGATACCACATTTTGGAAGGAACCAGGAGGTTAACGCGTGCATTAAGATCTTGTTGTCGTGCTTCCATGGAGGCTATCTATGGTTATATAGACACATCATCGTCGATCCAGTGCTAATCCATAGGATCACTGAATTGAGCATGCAGGGACTAGCCTCACAAGACTTTTATCCAGGGAAGGCTGCAAACCGCCCCCTAGCACAGAATATCAAGGACACCTATGGAAATGTAGAGAGAGGGACACGAGGCTACAAGGTAGCCTCCATTCAGAATGGTACAGTGCACCTTCCTTTCTAACTAATTGTTGGTAAGCTAGTCCAAAAGAACAGACCCACATAGGTCACAGGGTTTTTCGTTGACCTTGCAGGAAAATGTGTGGAAGGACTACAGATGAACTGGTCCAGTTACCTAGTCAATCAGTTAGAACTGGACTATCGCGAAGCTCAAGATCAGGCATATGAGTTCCATTTTAGTTGGTTGTTGATCCTCATCGCATTTACTACCTGGGAGACGCTGGAAGGTGCAACCTTCCCTAACATTGAGTCGTTCAAGCCACTAGCTGTGAAGTTCACCACGCTCTTGTATTCGAGCGATATGGGGAAACAATGGCAGTCGAACTCAGTATTCCATACCTACTACCTACAGCTGAAGAGGGCTATTGAGTCTTTCCCTCATATGATTCTGAACACCCTGGACAAGTTCAGGCCCCTTATGAAGTTTCACGCAGATAGGAATTTTATTTATATTACTACACGCACAGACAAAAGTAAAGAAGATCTTTAGTCCTACTACAAGCTCACAGAGGAGGACCTGGAAGAAATCACTAAGGAATGGCCCGCACAGTTCCTTATACCAGTCGACTAGGCAGAACTGTCTGACCCTAGACTCATTGGAAGTTCGGTGGTTTCTCATGAAGAATATGATGCACCCAGCAGTAGCAGGAGGAAAAAGAAGGAATATGTACAGGAAATACACATCATATCGGAAGAGATTGCATCAGATTCACCTAGCGGAGGAGGAGATGAAAAAGTGGACAAAGAAGAGAAATACGGAGAAGAAGAAAAGAAGAAGCAGGGTGAAAACCCCCTTGAAGAGGCAGATACATCCAAGAAAAGAATGGTTTCCCCCACGAAACCTACATCGCAGAAGACGTCCAAAGAGAGTAAGCCGAAGCTGTAGACTGTACTCATGGTTGATGACTTCGACTTCATTATTGCAGCTGTATCAAATGCCTCTGAAGATATTTTGCAGAGAATTGAATCCAAACAAGAAACCATGTATGAAAGGATTGAAGAAGATCTGAGAGGATTACAGCAAGCCCTTCACTCCAGCCACACAATGTCCATTGTGCCCCCACCACCAGAAGAACCAGAGTTGGGAGATGAGCCTGCCCAACTCTGCATAATAGTTGATGTGACCGAAGCTCACCTATGTTGTGTGCAAGAAGAAAAAGAACATGCCACAGTGGCCCTGACGCAAGCACAAGAGGAAATCATAGAGAAACATTGAATTGTGCAACAAGAGAAGGACAACCTCCAAATCAATTTCGAAGAGGATAGATCGCAGATCCAATAGAAGAAAGAATAGTTTCTCACGGAGCAAGTCGAAGTTAAAAAATCAGTTTGCGGAGCACTTTGCTCTGTGACGAGCTTAGAGCAAATGGAGGAAGACCCAGTGGAGAATCAAGTGGCAAATTTTGTTGAATCCATTCAACATCTTCAACAGAGAATAGTGGAACTGGAGCTACAAACAATGCCAAGAACTCTGCAGGAAGTGTGAGACCGGAGAGAAGAAACTGCCTGGAGCATAGTTGAAAGGATCAAAGCATTAGCCATGGAATGTAAATAGTTAAGCATTCGTAGTGCGCAGAATTATGAGCACCTTACCAAGGACCCTGAACTAAAGACACTAGAGTCGAAGATCCAGGAAGAAAAACAGTAAGAAGCAACAATACAAGCGCAGTTAAATCCCTTGTCAGTGGTCGAGTGAATAAAAATATCCCAAGAACAACGCACGACTCAGCAGCAGGTTCATGCTATACAAAGAAAAGTTTTGGAAGTGACTCAGAAGCTCCAGCCAGTCTAGGATGTAGCCTACCTACTTTTTGAAGAGATTGAAGGCTAAGGAGCAGAGATGGAACAAGTAGTCACTTCATTAGAAAAGTGCTTAGAGAGACCTGTGAACAAGGTTGTTATTCAAGAGTTCATCGAGCAGGAGGCCATGGCGCAGCAACAGGTTGAAACATCTCAAGCCAAGATCGAGCTTTTTGATGCAGAGTTACCTAGACCAGATTAACTCAAGATGAGTCACAGGTGGGTGTTGGGGGCTTGTTGTCCCTTGACCAATTTTTGGAGATCCTTGGTCATGTTTGACCTATTTTGGGACATCGACAGGCTAGTCGAAGGTGGAGTACAAGTTGAAGCAGATATCACGGGATCTCAACCCCTTCTTAGGGCAGTTTTTGGGATTAGGGGTTATGTAACAGGTATGAGATGTCGGCCAGTGGGTTTACCCATGTTTAGGCCCATTTTGTAAAGTATAAATAGATAGCTAGGCGATGTAAGAAAGGGCCAAGATGCTAAGTGCTAGAGTTCTATCTATGTGATTGCAAAGACTTTGTGCATAGTGTGTGTTGAGACTTACAGAGCTAAGTGCAAGTGATTGTAAGAAGTCTTTGTGCTTAAACATAGCTTGGGGAAGGAGGATTTGGCGAGGTGTGCATAGATCTCCTGTCATATGTGGAGTGGGTTCCTATGGCTCTGTGCTTGTAGAAGATTGAGAGAAGATATTAAAGGAGAGAAGAGTTGGTGGACGTAGCCCCACACTGGGGTGAACCACGTATATCCTGTGTTATGGTTTCTTTGTGCATTCTGGTTATTGTCTTTTGTATATAATTTAAGCTTAAGTGTAGTAATGAATGTTTAGATGAATCTAGTATGATAGATTAGTGCTTAAGTGATGTGAATAAATTTCAGATATGATCTTTTTCCATGTGCTAAGTGCTTAGATGTGTTAGATCTAGTTGAATACTGCATTGTTCTGTAATTAGGGTTTGGATCTTTGATGTGAATAAGGGTTAAATAATGATGAATGCTAACTACTAAGTGCTTTGTTAGAGTAGTGTAATCACATATCTGTGTCCCAGCTAAGGTTGCATACACTTGAGTCATGTAACACCCCTGCCTCTACCTCAGGTGAGACTTCATCTACTTCACAGGTGTTGCCAAAAGGGCTGGTATTTAGGGTTTTTTTGGTGAGTTGTTGAAGCATTGAACCCTAGGTCTGCCCCTGTGCCAACAAATGGTTCCTTTTTTGGTACCTGAAACTATAATTTCTGGGAACTGAAGAAACGAAATCTATGTGTGTAGATCTGTTGCTTTAGTGCGCAGTATTCTACTTAACTTGTGAAGCTCTGTGCTAAGAAGAGAAGTCTGATCTGAAGAAAAGAGGTAAGACCTTGAAGCTTTGTGCTCTGAGAAAGGTAGGATAAGTGAAAATTTTTGTTTCGAAAGAATGAATCTAGGTATGTTTGATAAAAACATTCCTAGTCTGAAAACTAGGGTACAATTATAAGAAAGAATATTTGATATGAATAGATCTAATAGAAGCAATGAATGATATGTT
>JASDQU010408084.1:0-10553 GCA_032191745.1 Picea mariana
AGGCTGATGAGCTAAGTTTTTTTTATAAGCTGGTGGCTTATGTGATTGTTAGGCCAGAGAGCCTAAGGGTTGGAGGCCAAGGGCCTGATTTTGTATTTGTATGTATGAAGAACATTTAATAAAATTGTAAACACCGCTAGGTGCAGACCGACCACGATGAATGAGTGAAGGGGGACTAAGCTTCCATAGAGAAGACAAGGAATTAGGGGCTGGAAGGTGGGAAAGGGGCTAAGTGTTGAGCCTAGGGGCTAAGCCAAGGGGGCTTAAGCCTGGGAATAATATTTTACTATTATTCCAGAAGAACATGTGCCATTTATGTTTTATCCTAAGTTTCTGGCAAGGGGAGGATGTACAAGGGTGATGCATGCGGGTGGAATGCATGCAGTTCCATGGGTGACAAGTGTCAACCCTAGCACATGCGAATAAAACGGCCAGGATGAGCCATGAGAAGGATTCCTCCTCCATTCTACCCGATTGCCTGAATGCGTACGGAGCCCTGAATAGTACGACCAACCCGACTCCTGCAAAGGAATCCTCGTGTGTTCTTGAGAGTCGAAAATTCCATGTTGTCTTTGATAATCCATGTGCATCCTCTGTCCGATTGATCAAACCCATGTGTGGAGGCTCTGTCCCAAAGCCGTGACCCTGAACCATTCTGCCATTGTTGAACTAGTTGGAAAGCCTATGTTTGGTTTTGTAAATCCGTGTACACCTCTATTCTGTGAGCCGAGAAGCCTTTGTTTGTTTCTGAGGAGCCGGTTTCACCTCTGTTCTGAGTCGTGGAGTCTGTGTTGACCCTTGCGGGAATTTCTCATCATGCATTCCCGTGAACCATCACTGTGAGGCCTCGAGCCATTGCTGAACCTGTTTGAGAGGCCGTGTTTGTATTTCCAGTTGGCTATGGTGACCACGCAGAGCTGGACTGTGCGTGGATTGATGGCCAGTGCAAGTTGTGACTGAGCCTATGTGTGATGTCTCTCTAGGTGAGGGAGGTGGTTGTTGCTGGAAGAGGTTTCTTCCAGAGAGTGTCCATCACCAGCTTCAGGCTCTGAGACTTCTTGATCCGACCTGTTGCCAAGACCCAGAGGGGGAGGTTAGCACCAATGGACTGTGCTTGCGAAGGTGTATACTCCTGGGCGGAACAGGCATGTGGGGAATGAGAGTCTGGTAGTAGTGGGAAGAATCCTTCCAGATTTTTTGTGCTGTTTTCCTGTAAACTTAGCCTAGCCTAGGATTCCTTGCCTTGGGGTGGAGCTTAGTCCCAGCTCGGGGGTGACCCACTGCTGAGCTGATGAGCAGTGCGGTTTAAGGCTAGGAGGTTCATGGAAGGCCTACACTTGGTTGGTGGATTCTATCACTGTTAAAAAATAAGTATCTAATTATGCTTTAATCATGTTTTGCATGATTCTGCTGCTTATGTTATCATGACTTCCGCTATGTATATGAATTAATATGAAACGCTATTGATTTTTAATTATAGCAGTAAATAATAAGTTTTACTTTGAGCTTAAATGTGTTTATTTGTTTAAATGCATGTGGATTATATAATACCTGTATGAGTTATGTACAAAGTGGTGTTATAGATTTCTTTAAGAGCGTTTAAGCCTTGGTAGCCAGAAAAGGTGCGCTACAGTTTGGTATCATAGCCGAGGTTTTGACACTGAGCCTAGATGGGCCAGTGGAGCAGTCTATGGACCAAGAGTGCGAGGGAAATTGGGTCTGGAAGGCCAATTTCAGACCTTGGTTTGCTCCGAAGTGTCATGGAGTTACTTGACAAGTTTTAAGCTCGAGAGGTTTAGCGGCGTGTGAAACCGCAGTTGGTGTGGTCTATGGCCATGGGGAGATAAGTCTCCACACTAATAGTGTTAGAACCTTAGGATCTGCTCGGGAGGAAAGGTGAACCCTTGTGACCATTAGATCTGGAGGGTGTGTGCAGGGTTTAAATCCCTTTTGAATCACACAGGAGTGTGGAAATCGCAATACGCGAACTCCCGAAAACCCCGAAATGCTGAAAAGATCTACGTCGTTGATCTGAGGAGGGTATCTGACCGTTGGAGTGGTAACATACATTACCGTATCTCCCTGAAGCATTCTGGAAAGGATACACATAGTAGTTCAAGCCTGTCCCCTACCAGAAAACACCAAAAATATGGAAAGGATGAATTAAAAGAGGAGATGAACAAGATTAAGCCTCCAACATTTGATGGAGAACATAAGAAGGAGGAAGATGCCGAGACATGGTTGCTTGGCATGAGGAAATATTTCCAACTGCAGAATTATTCCGCCCATGCAGAAGGAAGAATTGCAATGTATCAACTGAAAGGAAAAGCATTCATGTGGTGGGATCAGTTTGTGCAGGTGCAACACATCAGAGAGAATGAGGTCACTTGGAAGGAATTTAAGAGGTATTTCAAGAAGAAATACCTGACTAAAAGGTATTATGACAGAAAGATGAAGTAGTCATTCAAACTCAAGTTGGGCAGCATGACCATTGATGAGTATGAATGAAGTTTTCTGAAACTACTGAACTATGTTTCGTTCATCAAAGACGAGGCTGTCAAAATTCAGAGGTATCTGAGTGGACTGCCACCTTCCATTGGTGACAAGATTCAATATGAAGATGCTAAGACCATGGAAGAAACCATAAGAAGGGAAATATGCCTATACAAACAACAAAGAGAAAATCCTACCTTTCAGAAGGCTTGGGATGACCAGAAGAGGTTTAAGAAAGAACAGAGGCAGAAGGGAAACACACCTCCCTTTTTCAGAAACAGTCTTCAGGGAAAACCATCATTTAGACAGCCGATAATGACTGAAGAGGGAGTACAATGACAGAGACAAATGCCCATTCAGTGTTGGGGCTGTCAAGTAAACCACAAGTACAGATATTGTCCCCATAAAAATCGTAAAGCGAGGACTGTTCATACTTTTCAGCAAGCTGAAACAATGGAGGATATGGGCAGCAGAATGCCGAGGATCTATGCAGCCTTGGACAACAATCAAGCAAAATTTCAATTGCACATGATTGAAGTGGAAGGTATGATTAACAACCGACCACTAATTATTTTAATTGATTCAGGGGCTACCCATAGTTATGTAGATCCTAGAGTGGTGGAAAGTTTGCATCTAACGAGAAGCAAACATGAGAATTCTTGGTTAGTGCAGTTAGCCACAGGGACCAAGAGGAAGGTCATTGAATTGGTTAAGTCCTGTTCAATAGACATGAAAGGAATGAGCACTAAGGCTGAATTGAACTTTCTGCCTTTAGGCTCATACGATTGCTTAATTGGGATGGACTGAATGGACCATCACCATGCCCTTCTGGACTACCGTAACAAGAGATTTACATGTCTGGACGAAGAGGGAAATTAGGTAACAGTCCAAGGAATTCCCAGAGCCATGGCTGTTAGGGAAATCTCAGCCATGCAGCTGAAGAAATGTTACCGGAAAGGCTGTCAAGTATTTTCATCTCGGGTGGAAGAAGAATCTCGAGAGATAGTCTCGAATCTGGAAGATCACAAGGTACTCAAAGAATTCAAGGACGTATTTCAAGAGGTACCTGGACTACCTCCGAAGAGGGACATCGATTTTTTTATAAATTTGATGCCTGGAGCAGCTCCAGTTCCGAAGTCTTCTGATAGAATGAGTATGCCAGAGATGAAAGAGTTGCAATTGCAGCTCAAAGAGCTACAAAAGAAGGGATGCATTCACCCCAGCGTGTCACCGTGGGGTACCCCAGTCCTATTCTTGAAGAAGAAAGATGGGATGCTGAGACTGGGCATTGATTTTCGGCAGTTGAATAAGGTCACTATTAAGAACAAGTATCCTCGCCAAGGATTGATGACCTTTTTTATCAGTTGAAGGATGTGAAAATATTCTCAAAAGTAGACCTCAGATATGGATATCACCAAGTGAGAATAAATGATGAGGACATTAGCAAGACCACCTTTAGAACAAGGTATAGTCATTATGAGTTCACAGTGATGCCGTTTGGATTGTCAAACACACCTATTGTTTTCATGTGCTTAATGAATGGGATCTTCAGAGATTAGTTGGACAAGTTTGTCATAGTCTTCTTGGACAATATCTTGGTGTATTCCAAGACAGAGGAAGAACATGAGCAACACCTAAGAATGGTGTTGTAGGTGTTGAGAGAACACCAGCTGTACACAAAACTGAACAAGTTCTCATTTTATCAAAGGAAGATCCATTACTTGGGACACATTATATCTGAAGAAGGGATCGCTGTGGATCTTGAAAAGGTTGAGGCCATCCGAGAATGGCCAGCACCAAGGAATGTGGCAGAAATTAGATCTTTTATGGGTCTGGCAGGCTACTACAAAAGGTTTATAGCCGGATTCTCAAAGATAGCTCATTCTATCACTTCCTTGCAAAGGAAGGAGAAGAAGTTTCAGTGGACTGAAGAATGTGAGAGCAGTTTCCAGCGATTGA
Source organism: Picea mariana (assembly GCA_032191745.1). Classification (NCBI taxonomy): domain Eukaryota; kingdom Viridiplantae; phylum Streptophyta; class Pinopsida; order Pinales; family Pinaceae; genus Picea; species Picea mariana. Next base: position 4,453 of record JASDQU010408084.1, read on the forward strand.
AGCAACTGCTAACAAGTGCTCCAATCCTGAAGATTGCAGATCCAAATAAGGATTACGTAGTGTGCACTGATGCGTGTAAGGAGGGGCTGGGAGGAGTTCTTAGCCAAGAGGGATCTGGAATTTGTTATGAGTCCCGAAAGCTGAAAGAGAATGAAAAGAATTATGCCACTCATGATTTAGAGCTGGCAGCAATTTCCCACGCATTGAGGAAACAGAGACATTACCTCATGGGAAGGAGATTCGAATTAAGAACAGACCACAACGGTCTGAAATATTTATTTGGTCAGCTGACTTTAAATGCCAGGCAAATCATATGGCTAGAGTTTCTGTGTGAATATGACTTTGATATCAAGCATATCAAAGGGAAAGAAAATAAGGTGGTTGATGCACTCAGCAGAAAAGTGCACGAATTACATGCTACAACCATTAGCATGTATAGGACTGAGATGAAAGACAGAATTTTGGAAGCTGCAAAAACTGATTTGCAGTACAAAGGTCTTGAAGCAAAGCTACAGCAGCGTGAGAGACCACAGACCAAGGAAAGTTACACCTTGGGAACTAATGGTTTACTTTTGTATATAAACAAAGTGTATGTACCCAATGTTCGAGAATTGCAGATGGCAACTCTAAAGGAGATGCATAACGTGGCTTATGTTGGACATCCTGGATATCAGAAGACTGTGGCAACAGTCAAAAGCCATTATTTTTGGCCGGGTCTATAGAAGGAAAATTCTTAATACATTTCCAGATGTATGGAGTGCCAGAAGGTTAAGGATGAGCATAGGCACCCAGCAGGGTTGCTGCAGCCCTTACCCATTCCTGAATGGAAATGGGACATGGTAAAAATGGATTTTATCACAGGATTTCCCAGAATAAGCAGGCAACATGATTCAATCATGGTGGTGGTGGACAATCTTACTAAAGCCGCCCATTTTATTCCACTGAAAACCACCCACAGGGCAGCTGATGTTGCTGATATCTTTTTAAAAGAAGTTGCACACTTGCACGAAATTCCTAAGACAATTGTGTCTGATAGGGACCCGAAATTCACCTCGAATTTCTGGAAAGGACCGTTTAAAGGATTCAGAACAAATTTGAACTTTAGTACAATGTATCATCCCGAGTCTGATGGTCAGACAGAGAGAGTGAATAGGGTAATAGAAGACATACTGAGAATGTATGTGATGGATAAACCATCAAGGTGGGAAGACTACCTGCATTTAGTAGAATTCGCGTACAATAATGGGTATCATGCATCATTGAAGATGAGCCCATTCGAAGCACTTTATGGAAGAAAGTGCAACACTCCAGTGAGCTGGGATAATCTAGCTGTCAGAGCAGTAGTTGGGCCTGAGCTGCTCAAAGAGATGGAAGATCAAATTATAAAAATTAAACGGAATCTGAAAGCTGCCCAGGATAGGCAGAAAAGTTACGCTGACAGTAACAGAACCCATAGAGAATTCAAAGTGGGTGACCATGTTTTCCTGAAAGTGAAAAGTAACAGGAGTTCCCTGAAGCTGGAAATTGCGCCAAGTTGGCAGCAAGATTTTGTGGGCCATTTGAGATCCTGGAAAGGATTGGGCCAATTGGATACATGCTTGCACTACCTGCATCTATGACTGTACATAATGTGTTTCATGTTTCACTTCTTAAGAAATATGTACCTGATGCTAATCATGTTATTGATTGGAATGTGATTCAGGTGGAACCAGAAGGTGTCCTGCAAGTGCATCCCATGCGCATATTGGGCAGGAAAAGAAAACAGCTCCAGAATCAAGCTATAGAGCTTATAAAAGTCCAGTGGACCTGGTACGGTCCTGAGGATGCGACATGGGAGCATGCAGATGTTATGCGGGCAGAGTACCCACATCGTTTTGAATTTTTTTGAAAAGCTTGCAGATGTTGTATAAAGTTGCACTGAGGACAGTGCAAAAATAAGGGAGGGGGATTGTAGTGTCCCCAAGGCCGAGCCCCATTGCAAACCATGTTCTGAAAGAAATTGTAATTATGTTTTATAGGCTGATGAGCTAAGTTTTTTTTATAAGCTGGTGGCTTATGTGATTGTTAGGCCAGAGAGCCTAAGGGTTGGAGGCCAAGGGCCTGATTTTGTATTTGTATGTATGAAGAACATTTAATAAAATTGTAAACACCGCTAGGTGCAGACCGACCACGATGAATGAGTGAAGGGGGATTAAGCTTCCATAGAGAAGAAAAGGAATTAGGGGATGGAAGGTGGGAAAGGGGCTAAGTGTTGAGCCTATGGGCTAAGCCAAGGGGGCTTAAGCCTGGGAATAATGTTTTACTATTATTCCAAAAGAACATGTGCCATTTATGTTTTATCCTAAGTTTCTGGCAAGGGGAGGACATACAAGGGTGATGCGTGTGGGTGGAATGCATGAAGTTCCATGGGTGACAAGTGTCAACCCTAGCACATGCGAATAAAATGGCCAGGATGAGCCATGAGAAGGATTCCTCCTCCATTCTACCCGATTGCCTGAATGCATACGGAGCCCTGAATAGTATGACCAACCCGACTCCTGCAAAGGAATCCTCGTGCGTTCTTGAGAGTCAAAAATTCCGTGTTGTCTTTGATAATCCATGTGCATCCTCTATCCGATTGATCGAACCCGTGTGTGGAGGCTCTATCCTGAAGCCGTGACCCTGAACCATTCTGCCATTTTTGAACTAGTTGGAAAGCCTGTGTTTGGTTTTGTAAATCCGTGTACACCTCTATTATGTGAGCCGAGAAGCTTGTGTTTGTTTCTGAAGAGCCAGTTTCACCTCTGTTCTGAGTCGTGGAGTCTGTGTTGACCCTTGCGGGAATTTCTCATCATGCATTCCCATGAACCATCACTGTGAGGCCTCGAGCCATTGCTGAGCTTGTTTGAGAGGCCGTGTTTGTATTTCCAATTGGCTATGGTGACCACGCAGAGCTGGACTGTGCGTGGCTTGATGGCCAGTGCAAGTTGTGACTGAGCCTGTGTGTGATCTCTCTCTAGGTGAGGGAGGTGGTTGTTGTTGGAAGAGGTTTCTTCCAGAGAGTGTCCAACACCAGCTTCAGGATCTGAGACTTCCTGATCCGACCTGTTGCCAAGACCCAGAGAGGGAGGTTAGCACCGATGGATTGTGCTTGTGAAGGTGTATACTCCTAGGCGGAACAGGCATGTGGGGAATGAGAGTCTGGTAGTAGTGGGAAGAATCCTTCCAGATTTTTTGTGTTGTTTTCCTTGTAACCTCAGCCTAGCCTAGGATTCCTTGCCTTGGGGTGGAGCTTAGTCCCAGCTCAGGGGTGACCCACTGTTGANTTTTTGGAAGAGGTTTCTTCCAGAGAGTGTCCACCACCAGCTTCAGGCTCTGAGACTTCCTGATCCGACCTGTTTCCAAGACCCAGAGAGGGAGGTTAGCACCGATGGATTGTTCTTGTGAAGGTGTATACTCCTGGGCGGAACATGCATGTGGGGAATGAGAGTCTGGTAGTAGTGGGAAGAATCCTTCCAGATTTTTTGTGCTGTTTTCCCTGTAACCTCAGCCTAGCCTAGGATTCCCTTCCTTGGGGTGGAGCTTAGTCCCAGCTCGGGGGTGACCCACTGCTGAGCTGATGAGTAGTGCGGTTTAAGGCTAGGAGGTTCGTGGAAGGCCTACACTTGGTTGGTGGATTCTATCACTGTTAAAAGATAAGTATCTGATTATGCTTTAATCATGTTTTGCATGATTCTGCTGCTTATGTTATCATGACTTCCGCTATGTATATGAATTAATATGAAACGCTATTGATTTTTAATTATAGCAGTAAATAATAAGTTTTACTCTGAGCTTAAATGTGTTTATTTGTTTAAATGCATGTGGATTATATAATACCTGTATGAGTTATGTACAAAGTGGTGTTATAGATTTCTTTAAGAGCATTTAAGCCTTGGTAGCTAGAAAAGGTGCGCTACATCAAGCCTGAATGTCGAAATGAGAAAATTGGAGCCGACATTCCAAGAAAGTATCTCCTGGATCCTTTCAAGAAACTGTTGAAGATAATCAAAAAACATTTCACCTGTGAAGGAAGGTTCGACAGGGTGTATCCATACCACATCAGGTTATTGATGCACTTCACAGAGAAAAATCCCTTAAACTTACCTTTCTTCTTGTGTCAAATCCTAGGAAATATGGAAGACAATGTATAGGCCAAGTGATCCAGGTGGATATCAGTGGCCACCCACCTTTTCCAACTGGCTCAAAACAGTTTTCTCGCAAATTTGGTAATTTACTATTTTTAGCAGTTTTTAACTTTCGGGGCCATTTTGAGGGCCTAAATGAATGTTTTTCAGGATCGAGCTTATTAATTATATATTAAGGCATGATTTATCCCCCAAAATTAATCTCCTCGACGATACCTTTCCAACGGGCTATCATGCGCCTAAAACAGAGATTGTATGCAAAAGTTACGACCCTAGGAAGTTGATGTACTAATTTACCCAAACGGGGCCCACATGACTTTTGGTGCTTCATATCCTAGGGTTAGGTTTTTGGATGTCTAGTGTTTTTGGCATTCCTGTTTATTGTAAAAAGGTCTTCAAAGCCTCATTGTAATCATCTTCTTGCAAATGTGAGTAGTCGTCACATCTCTTCTCAGAGATAAGCTGCCACCATTCTAGCGAGTCTTTCACTCTGTATTTTTACAGTCTTTGTACATTTATTTCATTAGTAGAAATCCTGTATTACTGTATCTCTGTGTTTATGATTGCATCTCTGATACATTCCTGTTATATTATTGGATATCCGTGATATCTCTGTGAATTTATTTATTATATCTCCGCTCTCATTTCATGCCGAAAATAATTTGGATCACCAAGGCTGATCAACCAAGGAACAACTTATTCCATTTTTCATTAATTAAGATGTTAGTGGTTGAAGAATTGAGACATTTGAACAAGGACTACAATTATTTTCTGATTTCGGCTAACATTCCTAGAGATCCTAAAGGAGACATTCCTATATCTGAAGAGGAATCATCACTTCATACTTCAAAGGAGAGAAAAGAAGATGTTATTGAAAAAAGAATAGGGAAAGAAATAGAAGACTCGTCATTCAGTCAACCAACATCCCATAAGAAAAGCAGGTCAAGATGGATTGATAAAACTGAGGAGATCCAAGCTCCCAATAAAACGTGCTCCAAGCTACCAAGAGATTTCCCATACACACAGTTCATATAGAGCTTGTTGAAGGTGAAAACAAGAGAATTGATGAATGACAGGTGGAGTTAGGTGAGGAAAATGCAAATACTCAGGAAATGAAGCAACAACTAAAGAAGGTGTAACACGTTATAGCCCAATTTTATCAAGAAAACAAAGAGTTGAGAAAGAAGTTGGTAGAAAATATTATTGAAACACCAGCTTCGCAGAGTTGAGTAGGTCAGTTATCCTCTACCTCACCCACAACAAGAGAAAAGAATGTAAATTGCCTTAAAAAATAGCTCAGAGAGGCCAAAGATGTAATCATTGAGCTTAGGGAGGAAAATAGGATGTTAGAGGAAAAAATCATGGAACATTTCAAAGAGTATAGACCAACTATTGATAATTCATGTGCAGTTCTCTCCGGTGCTTAATCAAAACTAAAAATAAATGCGGTTTTGTTGAGACAGGTGAAGAATTTGGAAAAACATAACTTGTCTTTAAGAAAAATAGTGAGAGATTTAAGGTTACAGGAGAAGTTGGAGGCTAAATATAAGGAAGAGATAAATCCCTTAACTTGATTTGCGGAAGCATGAGTAAGGGAGCTCCATTTTTGTCTTTTTGGGTCATGGCATGGAATCTCTCCCCGTACATAACCTGCTTTCTTACGTTAACAAGAAGTCAGACACAACATTTGCGTAGTGAATATTCGTTGCGCAACCAATGTAAGCTTACCTAATGAGAAGGTAAGTTATTAATGAAATACATGCAAGTTTTGAAGAAGATGCATGGTCCCCAATCGTTGCGACCACAAATGAACATCTGCTACACAAACTCACCACGCGCATGCTATAGCCATTAATCGTGAAGCAACAACCAGAGTTTGTTATACAAAGGTGACAAAGTTTCCAACAGTACGTATGATTACTCGGGCACCCCTTA
>JASDQU010408086.1:4004-14583 GCA_032191745.1 Picea mariana
TTGCACCTTCATTCAAAGGATTGTAAGTACTTTTACTTGTTCTCATTAATAATCAATGCTTGGCCTGTTTCTTTCAAACTTATGCTTGTTACATATGAGTTTGTCTGCAGTAGATGGATCTATATTTGAGCTAATATTAGTAGAGAAAGAATTCTTTTGTACCTTTGTTTTTCCTACAGGATCTATCAGGGAACTCAAGATCAAAGCTCAACCAGGACTTTGCAAGGACAAACGTCGCTAATAAGGTACATATATTTCTCCTTCTCTTTCAGTCATTAGCTTGATTAGATCTAAAAGGAATTCAGCGTCCATGTTAAGAACTTTTCTATCTTGGCCTTAGGAGTCTAGAGGCCAAGAGGGAATCCACTTGTCCGCAGGGGGATTCACCTACAACAGAAATTGGCAACTCCACTGGGGAGGATACTCTGATTTTTGTTTCCATTCCCAGATATTTTTTTGGCCCTTTTCCCACTGATTTTATCTTCTCCATATTGTCTTTTTTATTCTTATATTGGTTTGATTTCCTTTTTATGTTGTCATGATCACCCTGATTGGCTGAATTTTCCTAAATTTTTGAGTTTTTGGGAACTTTTATGAGCTCTTGTAGAAGAGATCTCCCCTGCCCTTATTTGAAGAGTGCCAACACTCCCTGGTGGTCTTACACAGAGTGTTGGAGCACTCTGGTACCCCTTACACCAGAGCGCTATCCCATTTTCAGTGAAAAACCCTCTAGTTTTTCAATTTCTGGGTTCAGTTTTTGCCTTTTGCATTTGCTCAGGGTCTCATACTCTCAGTCCATATTGGTGTTGGCCCTCAATACCCTGTTCTATAAGGATTCATCCTCTTTTGTTTGGATTTTTTGACATTTTTCCTTACTTTGCAATTTGTCCTTCACGATTTGGAGTCAATTTGTCGTTTTATTCTCGTTTATTTGAATGAGTGAAAACATTGTAAGGGGTTTCAAAGGTCTTTTGTACTTTTCTTTCTGATCTTTGAGTCATCTTGTCAAAGATATTTCTCCTTCCTTTTGAGTTTTTGGCTTTCTATTTCTTGTTTGATCACAACAAGGGTGTCTTTTGGTTTATGTAATGTTTGCTTCCAGATTGCTTAAATCTCACAACTCTTGAAGTCTGATTAGCATAAGAATATTTACATCTATTGATTATCAGTCACATATAAACATTTTAGCATTGCATTGGATTCCTTATTGAGTACTATTGCATGAGGTCATTGCATCTTAGTGTTTGACAGTGAAAGGAAAATCCTTCTCCTTCCCTTAATTAGACATTCATTGAAAGAAAAGATTGCTTATCATTTCTTATGCATGTTTTGGGAACCAAGTCATAATATCATCAATATTCACTCTCATACACCTCTGAGTAAATAACAACCACTAAAATCAACGCTTAACTAAAATTTATCATACTTTTCACATATTTGTTAGCAAACCTACATTAGTTTAAGGTGTAGGTCTTTGGAATATGTTGAAAGGATAACTTTCCAAAGCTATCAAACAAACTTAGCATCTTGCGATAGGGAGAGAAAATCCAATTGTTGTATAGGCTTTCTGGGATCCCCCTCTCACACAGGAGTTATGCACGAGGTCACATTCAGGAGCATTATGGAGATTATCCCTCTGTGGTTCAACTATTTGTAGTGGTCGGATCGTATATTGGGGGTCACTTGAGGGTATACCCACAATTATGTGTGGAAGCCTCTCGAGTTGATTTCAGTCTTGTTATCCTACCCATACGTTTTGATCAGACTGTTGACTGTACCCTCCCAGGGGATGACTACGAATTGGTGACCTTAGTAGCCATAATATTTAGGGTCTCACACAAGGTGACGGTGAAGGGAATTCTCATTGTACCTAAAACAGAGGTTGTTCAAACTCACTCGGGCTCCTTGGAGGGTAAATCCACAATTACTGTGTGGAAGCTTGTACCAAGGCGTAAGTCCGTTAAGCAAGTTTCCAATGTAACTGATCCACCCGCTCTATCCCCGCCTCTTCCTATTTTGATCTTGCAACGTTGGATTTCATCACCAACTAGTGGTTTCATTGTGAGAAGGTTTTGTTTGATTGTTTGCTTCTCAGATTCATAGCATGTGTTGGTTGTGTTACTTAGTGGACCTTAGGTCGAGTCAGTTTTAATGGCATCAAATCTTGAGAATACCAATGGAGGAACCCCTTCTCCTAGGGAACCTTATACCTTTCCTTTGTTTGGAAACTTTGGTCCTCCATACATTGCCACACTGAGTCTTTCGGGACTCACCATCGGATTACCGATTTGGTTGTTCCCCACTCCAGTGATCTTGAATCCTCCCAATGTTTCAACTGCACCTAATACTTTAGATGTTAGTACACCACCCACACATCAACCTCATGTCGACTTTTCACCTTCTTCACCCATTAAGTCTCCTTCCCTTTCTCCTTCTTCTCCTAGTGAAAGCTCTAAAGCAAATAGCCAGGTTGATCAGAAGAAGAAGAAACGAAAAGAGAAGAAGAAGAAGAACCTAAAAATGACCAAGGCTCCAACAACATCAAATATTGGATCCAAGCAACCAACTACTATTAATGGTACTGGGAGTGTTGATGAGGTCAACAAGATTAAAATAAAGAATCTGAAACCCAAATTCCCTTGCAGTCTTTGTAAGGGTGACCAATCTCTAAGGGATTTCCCTAGTATTCCCAAGGTATTAGAAATGTGGTCCTCCATGTCATCGGCCTCTGCTAGACATGCCGATGATACCCTGTCAACTAGTGACGTCAAGGTTGGTAAGAAGAAGACAACTATCAAATTCCCTTGTATGTTATGCAAAGGTGATCATTATTCTCACCTTTGTCCTCGCATGGATGAGGCTTCTTCTCTTTTGGAAAAACTTCAACTTCCAAAAGGTTATCGTAAGTTTTCCCCCAACCCATCGTTAGTTTATGGACTCGTCAAACCGGTTCCATCCTCGGTCAATCCAGTTGATCAGGTGGTCAATCTAGTTTCCTCCTTGATTGAACCACAAACCCAAGTAGTTGATCCAGTTTCATCATCAATCAACCCTACTCTTCACCAAAAGAGTGTAACCTAAGTAGTCGATCCATTTTCATCCTCGGTTGACCCCACTCTCCTGTTAGAGAGTGACACCAAATCGGTCAATCTGTTTCTACCCGTCGACCCCATTATCCCCTTGGAGAATGAAACACAAGTGGTCGATTCGATTCTGTCATCGTTCGATCCCACTCCTCCTTTGACGAGTGCCAAAGTGGTTGATCCAGTCCCTTCCTCGGTCAGTCCCACCCTTCATCTGAAGAGTACCAAAGTGATTGTTCTGGTTATATCATTGGTCAATCCTACTCTTCCTCTGAAGAGTGTTTGTGTGGTCGATCTGATCCCATCATCAGTCGATCCTACTCTCCGTCTAGAGATTAAACCCGACACTGGCCACATTTTTCTCGTTGATACAGAATCTACCGTGCTGGGGGGGATTCCTCATTCTCTAGTGAAACCCCCTCCAAGCAATGAGGCCATCCTTTTTGATTGGGGTGCGCTAACTGGACCTCGTCTTCCTTCTCACATTCCTTTCCAGATTACAATACAGGTTTTTGGTCGTGATGTTCCTTATGTAAAAATTTCAATACAATTAATGTAATTTATGCAATTCTCCTGATCTAACAATTATATGCCACTGTTAAATACATAATTGCTTCTACTAATGTTCTTGCGGAAATTAAACCACGATCACAAAGTGAAATATCAAGAACAAATAACAGAGAAGTCTTTCCGAGAAAGCGTAAAGCTAAAAACCCCACTATCATATATTATGTATATCATGGATCATGAAACAATATCATACAAAACTTTAATCCAAGAGCTCTCAATACAATACAATTGTCTCACACTGTCATACAAAAACTTAGCAAATACATGTGTCAATTTCTGTGTCCAAACAGCCCGCCTCCTCTGCACAATCCCTGCAATTAGAATTCTCACAATGAATTCTAATTGCCTAGTTTGCACATGCTCATGAGCATATCCACTACATGTGTGATTTCATGAGTGCACTTCACTCAAATCCCAATTGATAGCCAAACTATCCCTTTCACCTGTTATCTCAACTAGGTCTCCACTGGATCTGACATGCATGTAGTTAACCATGGCAAATCTTCAGTTGCATGTGAGTTCATTGATTGTGAATTAATTAATAATTCATTCACTAAACTCTCACTAGTGCAAGTTCAGTTACAACTAGTACAACTGGTCTTAACTTACTTAACTGAGTTAAACTACTTCACAACTCTCATAACTACACGTATAACTCTGTTACAACTTCAAGTCACCTCCATGTCCTACCAACCAACCTTTGAACTCGAATTTCCCATAGTTAACTGATTTTCCATTTCAGTTAATTATATTCAGGTAATTATGAGATAATAGATTAATATTTATTGTCAAATTTATTTAAGGGAAAATTAAATTAAACACATGTTTCTTGTTGACTTTCCAACACCTCAAACGTTGATAGATGAAGGTGCATCCGTTAGTATTTTGTCCTCTATTTCTTGGCACGCTTTGGGTTGTCCTCAACTTGCATCGGTTTAGCTTTTAACAGAAGAACTAGTCAACCTTTAGGGACCCTTCCTTAGTTTCCGGTAACTTTGGGAGGGAAAAATGTCTTTATGATGTCATGGTAGTTCGAGACCCCTTGGATTTCGCTTTACTCCTTGGGCGGGATTATGTCTATTCCATGAAATTTGTTGTGTCCACTCTTTTTCCTATGATATATTTCCCTCACAATGGAATAATTGTGACTATTAATCAACTTTCCTTCATCGGTCCTGACTGGATTACCTCCCTGAATGGCTCTTATATGATGACAGTATCTCCCCCGCCGCATGTCAATTATGTGGCATTGTCTCCCATGACTTTGAATCCTGATGATTTGGATCCGGTAGTTGACATGGTGATCTCTTCGGTAGGGCTATTGGAGCCTAATCTCCTTACCCCTGTCGTGACCCTCGACATGTGTTCCTTCCAGAGTGATTTTCTTCCATCCAGTGAGGATCTCTTGGAAGCCATGATTGAGTTCTGTCCCTTGACATGGTGTCCTTCCAGAGAATTATTCTCTTGGAAGCCATGATCAAGGAGAGTCTATGAGAAAAGTTTTTCTTCTCTATGGCAAGCTCGTTAAAAAATTAAACAGAGGTCACGAGCATAGTTTCTCTTCTTTGTAGCAAGATCGTTAAAAAATGAAATAGAGGCCATGAGCATAGTTTCTCTTCTCTGTATCAAGATCGTTAAAAAATGAAACAAAGGCCTTGAGAATAGTTTTCCTCTCTGTAGCAAGCTCGTTAAAAAATGAAACAGCAATCTGGGGATTGAACCCAGAGCCCCGAGCATAGTTCTTTTCCTGTGTCAAGCTCGTTAAAAAATGAAATAGTCACCTCTTTTGAACCTTCATTTCATCCACCCTTATCTTTTTCTCCATCTAGTAGAGAAATTGGTGACAACCTCAAAGTCGGTGAATGAATTGAAGCTTTGAGGGCATGTCTCCAGCATTTGATGATCATTCTGGAGTTAATCCCCCAACTTTCAAGCTGGGGGCATTCCGAGCTTAGTCTTCGTTCTTTCTCGTGCTTGTAAATACATGAGAATGCATCCAGGTAAACTTTTATCTCTTTTTCGGACTCGCATGGATATACGTAAAAGGAACCCCTTGGAGTCGTCTTTGAGCTCTTTTCAGACTCTCTAAACATGAAAAGATTGTCGAGTGATCTTGCTTCCTTTCCCACTCGTTAAAAGGTTTGAAAGGGCATATTTCGAGTGATAATTTATCTCTTTTTCGGCCTCATGAGACTAACATTACGAAAAAGGACAACATTGGAGTCGTCTTTAAGTTGTTTTTAGACTCTCTAAATATGAAAAACCACCGAGTTTACCTTCTCTGGACTCGTTAAACAATCACACATTGAAGGGCCCATACGGGACCGAACCCTTACTTCTTCCAATTCGCTAAACAAAGGAAGAGGAACTTACCAAAGGTGAGTCATATCGAACATGTGTTACCCTCCTCAAGCTCGTTAAATTAAAAAAAGGTACTCATCTATCTGGATGGGGGAAAATTGAAGGAAGCAAGCCAAGTAGTTTTTGAGAACACTACCAGTAAATATTACGGTCGCCCTTGAACACGACACTTTGTCTTTGCACACATTTTAATCTGTTGAACCTCTGCACTGAGACAATCCTCTGAGTTTTTGTTACTCCTTTGGGTCACCTGATGAAAGTCACAACATCCACTGCATCATCAAGTTTGGGTCCATGTCAAGTTTCTGCTATTGTGCCTTAGTGTTCAAGAGAAGTATTTTCCTCAAGAGTCATCCATCACAAATATCCCGTTTCAGTACCTGTGTCAGTCCATGTTCATTTGATCTACCAATTACATCTCTGTGTCAGTTTCGTGTCATTGATGGGGGATACATCAAGGCCCTCCTTTGACAAGTTTATTCCTGTCGACTTCATCACATTATCCAGGAGTTAGACTTAGAAACCAGTTACTACCTTGGGAACTCCATGCCTCAATGGTAGGCCTCCTCATGTCTGACAGTGGGTTTACATCATTGAACCCTGATCGGATGATTCCATGAATGTTCAACTCATTCATTCACATTCGTCGGGATGTACTAGAGTACCTTGGGAATCATTGAAATCAATGGTGATTTCCCTCGTGCTTGTTAACGGTTTACATCATTGACCGGTAATCAAGTGGTTTATGCCATGTTTGACATTAGTACATCTATTCACATGGTTAGATTCATACAACATTGGGATCAATAAGAAGACCCTGGGTTGATTTTTCACTCTTAAGTATACTTTTCCTAAGTTGCGAAGGAGTTCTTTTGAACTATGACACATATACTATTACATAGATCCACTTTGTATTGGTCATGGCTATGTCTTGTCATCTCATAGATCCACTATGTATTCTTCGTGGCTAAGATCAGTTCAGGTCATAGAAGTATAGATCCACATTGTATCTGCAGTGGCTATACCATTTTGTCAATATAATTATGGATCTGCGGTGTATTTTATGGCCTCCATACCTAAAAATTCTTTATCACTCAATCATAGGTATGCATGCCTTAGGTTTTGAAACATGTCATAATATTTGTTTGATGGTTGTGTGCAGCATTTTCTGGTTTCTCTGCATCCATACCCTTGCTCGAAAAAGTCTACAAAGTACTTCAATCATCATCATCTTCTAACTTCGTACTTTGGGGGGAAATCGGTTACACCTCAAAATTACTCACTTCAATAGTGTCACAAGTGTCACCATTACAAGTGTTGTAAGTGTCACATCTTACCTACAAGTGTTGCAAGTGTCACAAACAATATACTTCTATATTTCCTATTTCGTGCCTCTAACGACATCGCAAAGACACTTAAGACACCCCAAAGACTAGTTTTGAAGAAGAGAAGTCACTTGACAGGGAGTACAAACCTTTTGCCATGGAAAAACACTCAAAAAATGAATTTTGGAGAGGAGCACTCCCCTACCCAATGTCAGGGAGTGTTGGCACTCCCTGAGCCTCTTTGGGGGAGTGTTTGAGCACCCTGTGCACCCCTTTGGGGGAGCACTACCCCTTTTTTTGTGCAAATTTTGGGTTTGTTGAGGCAAATCAAGGAAGAATCCCTCAACTCCTGAAGGTAGTTGGATTCGAATAGATGGTCAAGGCATGATCTTAGGGAAGATCCTCAACTGAAGGAGAGGAATCCTCAACTTATCCCAAAGATCTCTCAAGTGGTTGGACCTCTCCAAGGTTATATAAGGAGGCCTTGTCATGGTGAAAGGTACAGTGGAGACTAGAGATTGATACCAAACTTATGATCTTATAAGTGGTATTGACAGAAAACAGGAAAGACTAGAGATTGATACCAAACTTATGATCCTATAAGTGGTATTGACATGGAAGAGAATGGAGATTGAGAATTACATCAAACTTATGATCTCATGAGTGATATGTCATCAAAGAAATCAGTGGAGATTATTTGAGAAAAGGGGTTGGACAAAGAGAACTGGAAGAAGTTGTTGCACCTTCATTCAAAGGATTGTAAGTACTTTTACTTGTTCTAATTAATAATCAATGCTTGGTCTATTTCTTTCAAAATTATGCGTGTTCCATATGAGTTTGTCTGTAGTAGATGGATCTATGTTTGAGCTAATCTTAGTAGAGTAGGAAGTCTTTTGTACCTTTGTTTGTCCTACAGGATCTATCGGGGAGCTCAAGATCAAAACTCATCTAGGACTTTGCAAGGACAAACGTCACTAATAAGGTACATATAATTCTCCTTCTCTTTCATTCATTAGCTTGATTAGATCTAAAAAGAAGTCAGTGTCCATGTTAAGCACTTTTCTGTCTTGGCCTTAGGAGTCTAGAGGCCAAGAGGGAATCCACTTGTCCACAGAGGTAATCACCTACAACACCAGTACTTCACTGATCCGGTACTGCAACAATAGCATGATCTGGTATTCCATTGGATCCAGTACTCCACTAGATCTGGTACCCTATCTGATTCGGTACCGATGCTCCACCTATTACGATACTCTACAATGCTTCTTCTAGTACTACCCGTTCAATCACCTATTCTAGTACTAGCACAGTAGTTCTTCCGGTACTACCTGCTCAGCATTTATTCCGGTACCATCTCACGCCTCATCTAGTACCACTAGCGCGTGCCTCATTTGGTACCACCAACTGACGCATGTTCTGGTACTTCCTTTGCACTAGTCCGGTACCCATGGTCGTGACTGTGTTCATCTGGTACTAAACCCCTGTCTACAAGATTTACATTTTGAACAAGTATGATGGTGGTGATTGTGGGAATTCAGTTGGATGGAAGTCTCTTGAGGTAGTTTTTGAGATCACGATAGAATTCATATCTCATGCACTTTGTGTCATGAGGATGAAGTCCATCCCTAGAGATTTGATATGAATTACCAATTGTAATATTTTAAAACCATTTGATAATTATCTTTAGATCTTGGTAATAACGTCTCACCTTCTTTATAAGGGATGTTGTATAGATTATAGGAAGTATTGAAGCAAGTAGAAAGTAGAGAAAGATACATATTTTCATGTTGAATGAAATGTTGAACTATTGATTCAATCGATAAATTGAAGGAATACAAATGATCTTTTGTGCAATTCATGAGCATGAGTAAAGAGTTTTAGCCTGTTATTTCTTTAGAGGTACCTTGTTGGTTCAGGAAAGGCCCACCGCCCCAGCCAAGGTAAACCTCACTGTGCATTTCTTTGTGTGTTGTAATTCAATTGTGTGAGTGTGAACATTTAATAAGTTGTGTGTTGTAAATTATTTTTAAATGCATTTTAAGTATAGTACAGATTTACTTGATTTTAAACCAGTGTGAGTAAATGGTTAGACGTTGAACAGAGTAGATCACTTCATTTCCATTTATGTAGGTTTATATTTAATTGATAAGAGTTTGATAGATGTGTGGGAGTGTTAAGCTAGCAAATGTTATTATTTTTCATTTATGATTTTGGTGTTCTTAGTAGGTACAGGAACCACAAGACTTCATCTTTCACTGTCACGTTCCATATAATGAAGTCTCTCAATCATTTTGATTGTTTCCTGTATTAAAGAAGGTTTGATTGGGATTAATAGAGTTATGATTGATTTATTTCTAAGAGTGAGTAAGGTGGATTGTTGATTATTGTTTTAATTTCTACATGGAACAAGATCCTAAGTTCATCTCTTCATTTCATGAGCTTGTAATGAATAGACTTTTCACCTAAGCAAGAGCCTTTTTAATTGAGTGTTTATTTGAGAGTTTTGTTATTAGTCTTGTATTCCGAGTTTAAGATTGTGTGAAGCATTAACATATTCTAGAAACAAAGTGTTATGTTATTAATTATTTCCTGCTTGAGCCAGATACAACAGACAGAGATAGGTTACCTGTTTTCGGCACATATAGTGTAACAACTCTTTTGATTACGAATCCCGGATTGACATATAAATGAGTGTAATATACTAAGCATATTTATACACCAACAGGTATCATAGCATGTCCTTCAGGATCAATCTAACCACTATAAGGTAGATCATGGATTGAACTAATAATGGATCACTGGTATTTGATGGTTAGAGTTATGAAATATATGTATGTTTTTATACCTGTGAAGTAAACAAATGCATACAGATTCTTAGGAAAAACATAAATTAATAAATGGCTCATACACATAGTACACATATATTTACGTTGTAAACCCTTAGCCGAGAGAAAGCTAGCCTTCCTTGGTGTCACACCTTTCCACTCTTCATTGTATTAATTTCACCATTCACCATACAATATATACAATATTTTAGGCATTCCATAGCTACGAAAACCCTAATCCCTTAATCCATGATTAATTTAGAAAACTGCTAAAAATAACAAAATCCGCTAAAATAGAAAAAATCGCCCCAAAAATATTTGTGGGGTAGTTTTCTAATTTGACGTGCCCACACACACACATGCAAAGAATATAACACATACCCAACATTCTCCCACTTTTTTTTTTCTTTGCATA
>JASDQU010408089.1:0-10579 GCA_032191745.1 Picea mariana
TGCAACGGGGCTCGGCCTTGGGGACACTACAGGTTTCTAAGTCTAGCTCTCGGATAATGTGTTGAAGTCAAAAGGTATAGACTCATCACAGGAGGGCCTTGATGTCTCCCCCATCAATGACACAAAACTGATAGAGAGATGTAAATTGGTAGATCAAATGAACATGGACTAACACAGGTATTGAAACAGGATATTTGTGATGGTTTACTCTCAAGGCAGATACTTCCCTTGAACACTGAGACACAACAACATAAACATGACATGGAACAAAACATGATGATGCAATGGACACTATGACTTTTGTCAGGTGACCCAAAGGCGTAAAGAAACTCAGAGGATTGGTTCAGTGCAAAGGTTTAGTGGATTAAAATATATGCAAAGACAAACTGTCATGTTCAAGGGAGACTATAAGAGTGATTGGTGAAGTTTTAAAAAACTTCTTGTCGTGCTTCCTTCAAAATTTTCTCCCATCCAGATAGACGAGTACCTCTTTTAAATTTAATGAGCTCGAGGAGGGTAACACATGCTCGATATAAATCACCTTTTGTAAGTCCATCTTTCTTTGTTTAACGAACTCGAAGAACTAAGGGTTCGGTCCCGTATGGGCCCTTCAATGTATGATTGTTTAATGAGTCCAGAGAAGTTAAAATTGGTGATTTTTCATGTTTAGAGAGTCTGAAAAGAACTTAAAGATGACTCTAGGGTTGTCCTTTTTCATAATGTTAGTCTCGCGAGGCCGAAAAAGAGATAAATTATCACTCAAAGGATTCCCTTTCAAACCTTTTAACAAGTGGGAAAGGAAGCAAGATCACTCGCCAATCTTTTCATGTTTAGAGAGTCCGAAAAGAGCTAGCCACATACCAATACAAAGTGGATCTATGT
The DNA here is from genome assembly GCA_032191745.1 of Picea mariana. Taxonomy (NCBI): domain Eukaryota; kingdom Viridiplantae; phylum Streptophyta; class Pinopsida; order Pinales; family Pinaceae; genus Picea; species Picea mariana. Next base: position 883 of record JASDQU010408089.1, read on the forward strand.
GACAGTATATGTGTCAATATTCAAGAGAAACTTCATCACAACCTGGGAAAAGTACATACCAGAGTGATCAATCAACCCAGGGTCTTCTTACTGATCCTAATGATGTACGATTCTAATCATGTGTATATATGTCTTGATGTCGAACATGGCAGAAACCACTTGATTACTAGTCAATGAGGTAAACCGTTAACAAGTGCGAGGGAAATCACCATTGATGTCAATGATTTCCAAGGTACCCTATTACATTCTAGTGAATGTGAATAGATGAGCTTAAATCAAACATTCGTGGAATCATCCGATCAGGTTTCAATGATGTAAACCCAATGTTGGAAGCAAGGAGGCCTTCCATTGAAGCATGCAGGGCCCAAGGTACTAATTGGTTTCTAATTCTAGTTCCTGGATAATGTGTTGAAGTCAACAGGAATAGACTCATCACAGGAGGGCCTTGATGTATCCACCATAAATGACACGAAACTGACATAGAGATGTAAATTGATAGATCAAATGAACATGGACTGACACAGGTATTAAAACAAGATATTTGTCATGGTTGACTCTCGAGGCAAATACTTCTCTTGAACACTGAGGGCAGACTGAAGCACAGCAAAAGAAACATGACATGGACCAAAACATGATGATGCAATGAACGAGTCCAGAGAAGGTAAACTCAATGATTTTTCATGTTTATAGAGTCTGAAAATAACTTAAAGATGACTCCAGGGTTTTCCTTTTTCATAATGTTAGTCGTGCGAGCCCTAAAAAGAGATAAATTATCACTCGAAAGATGCCCTTTCAAACCTTTTAATGAGTGAGAAAGGAAGCAAGATCACTTGCCAATCTTTTCATGTTTAGAGAGTCTGAAAAGATCTTAAAGATGACTCCAGGAGGTTCCTTTTTCATGTATCCATGCGAGTCCGAAAAAGAGATAAAAGTTTACTCGGTGCATTCTCGTGTTTTTTTTAGCGTGAAAACGAACGAAGATCATGATCGTTAATGCAACAAGATAAAAAAAAAAAAAAACTGCTCTGAAACCTGCCAATAATGATAAAACTTCACACCAGGGTATTAATAATGCCTCCAAAATATTTCTCAAAACCCAAAATAACTATGTTTTAGCAAAAAATGACATTTTATAATACTAATATAGGGTAAAAAATTATTTTACCAATTCATTTGTGCAAAGATTTTGAGCAGTGGAGAATTTGAGCTTTGGAGGGTGATTATTGCATTCATCGGTGCCATAGCTACGGTCATATATTTCTGTTGTTGTTTGGATCAGGTTGGTCCTCATTTTCTTTCCTTCAATTTGTATGGTTTACATTTTAGTTTTGGGTAATAATTGGACTTTAAAAATGATTCCCTGGGAGGTCTCAAGTGCCAAAACGGTCTCGGCACTCCCCTAGAATAGTAGGGGGAGTGTTGCCCAATTTTTCAATGCTCCTCCAAGTCTAGTGAATGGGTACCAATGCTCTATTGAAGAAGTGAAGGGGGCACTACCTAAAAAGAAAAAAAATTCCCCCAAACAACGCCCAAAAACCTCAGCGCTCTTCTAAAAGGCTAGGGGGAGCGTTTTGCAAAAATGATAATGCTCTAATGATCCCTTTATAGGAGTGTTGGCACTCTTATGGGATATTAAAAGGATCATTGGCATCATAAACAAAGCAAAAAACTATTTTTTAAGTTTTTATTGCCCAAAATTTCATCAAAGTAACATGACTAATGATATTTGATTGATGATTATTATAGGTAAATTCGGCGAAAGTCATGATCGAGTGGAAAGAAAGAGAGCATGAGCTCAATGATGTAGCTGCCTTGAAAAGTCCCCGATCAAGGGCCACATTGAGAAATTGCGGTCTCCTCAAGTTATTTAAGATGAAAAATATGAATAAGGAAGTTCTCCTTCTCAAGTACATGATCGGGTTGTGGAAAACTGTGGAGCAAGGGTTCCAAATTGGGACACAACTGCTTACCATCGAGTTGGAGGATGTGTATTTCCTGACCAGCCTCTCAAAGAGAGGGACTCCTATTATCTTATTTGGACAGAAGGCATTTCCTGTGCCTGTAGAAGAGTACTTGGAAAATCATTGTGTCCTAGGATGAAGATTGGTGGGAGGTAGAATTGCAATAAAATATGTTAGGATTCTACCTCTTTGATCTATTCTATTTTCCATTATGACTTTAGCAGGGACTACCAGCTTGCACTTGGTTTCAAGATCGCAGGTGGATTATGGTTTGCAATGTTTAGAGACGACTATGTTTAACTGGAGTGAAACATTCCTTCAAAATGTGAATGAGTAGATTTCGAGATGCCAGATGAAACAACAAAAGTAGTTTAGATATGGTTCGTTTCTGGTTTTGTTCTTCCTAGAACACATTCCTCAGATGCAACCATAGATTTCACTTTCATTACAACTGATGGGTGAACCACATATGGAACGCTGGACAATTCTGTCTCCAAGGCTGGGAACGAAGTCAGATTTCAGATTTACAGGCGACTTATTTGCTTGGTTGAGACACCAGCTGATCGTTATAGAGGACTTTCCATACGCCGGAGTGGACTTCCAGGGGAGCATGGACCTGGCTCTTCCAGATGGAATGGACTGGGACATGTGAGGTGAGAAACCAAAACAATCTTGTCAATTGTTTTTGATTTTAAACTTTATATTATTTTTTGGGGGTACTTAGAAGAGTTTTTAATAGACGTATTGTTTCATTGTGCAAATAGGGGAGCAACACGTTCGGTAGAGATACCGACATTGGGGCACCGCGAAGATGCTCAGATAGTAGTAGATCATGAGTTAGCAGCAAGGGGTCTCTTGGAGGTTGAGAGAAACCTTCGTGGTCTCACGATGGGTGTCCCTGCTCTCAGGAGGCAAGACGTATGCTTGCATCTACAGAGACATACAGTGAGAGTCCCCGAGGGTATTAACTCCTTACTGAGATGAGTATCCCATGCGGTAGTGTGCCATTTAGAGCACAATGTGATGAAGGAGGGCTAGGACCTCTCTAATGTTTTTTTTATAGTTTGTATGACGATGTTATGGGCATGATGACCCAACATTTTTCCCTTCTATGTAATTTTTGATGTAATCAAACATTTTCTGTCACGCCGTATATATATACATATCCGCGTTTTTATAGTGCCAAATGATGTTTCCAAATAATGATGTCTTTTTGTGATGCGTTTAATTTACATGTGATGTATGGTTTATTTCCTTTATGAAACCTCATCTATGTGCGAGATACCAATCCATGATGTAATTGACTAACGAATCCGAAGTTGTATTAAGTTCTCTTTGTATGTGTCTGTATTCGATAAAATCAAACATTCTTTCAAGATGACAAACTCATAGATGGATACACAATAGGATAGGATTGTTAATAGTGTATATTCAATTAAGTTGACAGACCAAAAGTTGAGATTCTAGGTTAATGATCATACGAGATATACCTAGGGAGGAGGATTTGGTTAAAATTATGACAACATGATATTTTTCCATGTTGTTAGTTGTCTATCCTAAGCAAATACCTTCTAAACTCACCAACTTGTCAGAGTGGTAAATGACCGAAGCTGCAGAAGTAATGTCTTGGGTGTGTCCACTAGCGCCATCCGCAAACCCGACAAAGATAGGAAAGGAAGATGTCATATGCACACACAAACACAAGAAGAAGTATAAGCAGCTAAGGAAAAACTTGTTCACACAAGAGAAAAAGACACACCAAACTAAAAATACAATAGTGTACAAAGCACGCATGCTAGATGTTCTATGCATAGTAATTCTTAAGGTAAAGCCTATTTCGGGGCTCACCCAATGATATTTCGTCGTAGTCAACTAGCTCGTAGGCACCTCTATGTAAAACATGTTTCATGATGTAAGGACCATGCCAAAGAGGTTCTAACTTTTCTGTCCCTAACTTATCATGAGCTTGGTCATAAACGAGGACTAGGTATCCTTCTGCAAAAGTACGAGGGTGGACAGATTTTTCATATTGATTCTTTATATTCTTTTGATGTGTCTCGTTAATGAGAGCGACATCACGACATGTTTCATCCAACCTGGTCAGATGTAAGAAGCATTCTTCTTCAGCAGAAGTGTGAGGAGGGAGTTATACTTTGAGTTTCAACAAGGGAATTTCTCACTCGATTGGTAAAACAACTTCTATGCCATATACTAACTGGAAAGGAGTGAATCCAATAGCAGTTTTCACTAAGGTACAGTAAGCCCAAAGAGAGGAGAAAATTTGTATATGCCAATATGTCTTGTTTGCCCCTACCATATGTTGAATCATGGTTTTCAGGACCTTGTTGATGGCTTCAACTTGTCCATTTGGTTGAGGATAGTATGGGGATGAGTTCTCATGGAGAAAACCCAACTTGGCATGAAACTCACTCATCATCTGGTTTTGAAAGTGTGAACCATGATTAGTGACAATGGCTTGTGGAACACCAAAGTGAGTGATGATTTCATTGAAGAAGAAAAGAGTTGCAGTACAGCCATCATTCAGAAAGTTTGGCATAGCCTCAACCCATTTTGTGAAGTAATCGATGGTGACGATGATGTAATCATGCCCCCCGAATGAGGTAGGATTACACTGCATGAAATCAATGCCCCATTTGGCAAAGGGGCCGATGGCAATAATGGGATACAATGGAGCGGAGTGGGTGCATTCCTTTTTATGAAAAACTTGGCAGGGTGGGAATTTTTTTAGGGCCTCGACACAATCTTTGAAGATAGAGGGCCAAAAGTAGTCGGCACATAAGAGTTTTTGAGTTGTAGCCATCCTAGAAAGATGACTGCCACAGGCTCCAAGGTGACAGTCATTAAGGATGCATTCAACCTCTTCATGATTCAAACATCATCGTAGGATAGTGTCAATACTATGACAATACAACGTGTCCTCGATGATAAGGTAGCGGCGAGAATGATGGTGAATATGACAACATTCTTCACAAGAGATATCAGGCTGAAAATGTTGGGTCTAGAGATAAATAAGGATGTCTCCATACCAAGGGTCAGACATGATGATGAGGAATAGAGATTCATCAAGGAGATAATATCTGGGCGCAATGTCTTCATCGGCATGGGGAAGATCGCAGATGAGCTCCACAAACACCAAGGATTTCTTGGCTTTGGACTTAGAAAAACCGAGATCGAATTCTTGAAGGATGACCATCTATTTGGAATATCTTCCCCCAAGAACTTGACGTGTCAAATGTTATACATGGGGTTAGAGTCTGCGATAACTGTGGTGGTGCGTAGAAAAATGTAATGACAAAATCTCTGGACATCGATGATGGCTGCCAGAGCCAACTTCTCAACATGTGAATATTGGAGCTTTGGACTAGATAGACTTTTACTCAAATAATATATCACATGTTATTCACCGTTAGGGTCCTCTTGAACTAACACCATTGCAATAGTGGAAGTAGAGGTGACTAAGTAAAGGATATAGTCCTTCATATAATTCGGAGGATGCAACAGAGGTGTGTTGGTCAATGCATGCTTAAGAGAAGAAAAAGATCATTGAGCAGTGTCATCCTAGATGAAAGGAGTGTCTTTCTGCAACAATCACATAAATCCTTTGGTAATCTCAGTGTAGTTACAAATGAAACGGCGAAGAAAGTTGGCTTTCCCTTGAAAACTTTGGAGTTGTGTCAAATTATTAGGTGGAGGTAAAGGGAGGATAGCCTTACTTTTTAAGGGATCCACCCGAATCCCATCCTTGGAAACAATGAAGCTGAGGAGTCGACCTGATTCGATAAAAAATATACACTTGTGTGGGTTCAAACAAATATGGTAGAACCGAAATCGAAGAAACATATCCCGTAGATGACCAAAATGGTTTGATCGATTGGATGAATGGGCAGGTAAATCGTCCAGGTAAGGTTCTACAATATGTTTGATATCATGGAAAGCATATGACATGGCCCAGTGGAATGTAGCACCAACGTTTTTTAGGCCAAATGATAGTTTCCGATAGGAGGAAGTTCCCCACGGGCAGATGAAGGTTGCTGATCAGAGGGTAAAATGTCAATCTAGTTGTACCCTAGGAAACAATCCATGAAAGAGAAAATCACACTACCTGCGCAATTATCAATGATCTAGTCGATGAAGGGCATAGGGTAATTGTCTTTCAGAAAAGCCTTATTTAGGTCCCTATAATCAATGCAGACACGAATGGTCTCTTTCTTCTTAGTGACCGGAACAATATTCGAAACCCATTCCATCAAAGGGAAAGGCTAGATGAAGCCAAATTTCAATATTTTTTCAACTTCTGCCTTAATAGTTGTGGTCTTCTTAGGATGTACCAGGCGGATTTTCTATCGAATAGGTTTTACACCTAGGTAAGTTTTAATCTCGTGCACAATGATCAAAGGATCAATCCCTATAATTTCTTTATAGCTCCAAGAAAAGACATCGCAAAATTCTTTAAATAAAGCAGTATCAGAAACCACTTCCTCGTGGGAACAATTAGCACCGAGATTAATATTTTCCATGACACATTCCTTGATTGAAATGTCAATAACGACTGTAGAGGTAATGTTGCCTAAATTCCCTTCAGACATAGTATCTTTTGTAAGTATGGGTGATTGTGGAAAGTCGACAACATCAGGGAGGGGGGAGATATAGAGTGTATATCTTCCTGTGTTTCTTCAAGAGGTGGAAGAAAAGAGGATCGATTATGGTTATCATCCCAAGGTATGTCGTCAATGCTAAGCATTTCCATAATAGATTCGTCGGACGAAAATATTTGAGAAATGTAGTCAAAGGAAGACATCAAGGAATTCAACTAATATGGAATCGAGTAAGTGTTAGGTGCCAAGAGATGTTGGTCACCTAAGAAAGGAGAGGCTAATTGAATAGCAGTGTATGAAGCCTTAGCTAGACTAAGTGTCATGGTGTCACCTATTGTATCAAACTCTAGAGGACTAGGTACAATCCAATGATCAGATGATTCCAAAGACTGATAAGTCGTAGTCGAAATCATATTGACTGTGGAAATATGATGCATGGTAGGAGGGAGTGGTGTAGGGAAGGTACCCATAAGGTTGGATTCTTTTAACAATCCTACACCAACACTTTCATACATGATCTTGTGATCTCCCAAGAAAGGAATATTGTTGGTAGTGGGGGCACGGGCGTCAGGTGTACAAAAATCTAACTTATCGATAATGACAATTTTTACCTGATGAGGAAATTGTACACATCGAAACACCGACGAAGTGATGACAATCATAGCATAAAACCAACTTCTTCTGAAGAACAAGTTGTAATTGAGGGGAGCATCGACCACCTCGATGTCAACAAAGACGGTTTTTCCACCCAAATGGATGGATAGGGATTACAAGAGTCCGTGAGGATGAAAAACTCACCCATCAAATGCACGCAACATGGTTGGGGATTTGTTAAGTGTGGGTGATTTTAAGCCTTTCCATCAAGATAAAGACATGACAAAAGTAGAGGCTCCCTCATCCAAGATAGTGAGGTTAATTTGTTGATTGTGAACAACAACATCAATTTGAAAATAAAGTTGGTGGGAGAGTCAAGACATAAAATTGTCCAGGTTAAACATGACATTGTTGGATGACTCGGGATCAAAAGAACCAATAGAAGCCAAGAGTGTTCTACATTGAATTGGGAAGTTCTGTAGAACTTCCAACACAGACATAGCACATGGTGCTTGAGCCAAATATTCAACAATGTTGTAGTTCTAGGCAGCATGTGAACTAGAACTAAAAGTAGATTTACAGATAGTGCTCTTGTGATGGCATAATATAGAGTCAAATGTAGGTTTCTCTATTTGAAGTGATCCAGGCGGAGGACTAACAGATGGAGGAATAACGGAGGATGGTGATGGATCTGGTAAATTACCGTTAATGACCTTTCCCTTGTCAGGTTTAGTTGGCGTGTCATAGGTCGTAGAGAGAGTGGTTAAATCAATCTCATTAAACACATAGATATGGGCAGTTGTCGAGGCTTCATCATGAGAAGGGTGGATGGAACTGCCCCCTGGAGAGGGGGTTTGAGAAACCATAGATTGTTGCTGAGAAGAAGGCTGAGTAAGCACGGCGGGTTGGGCATTCCCCTTAAAAAAAATTTCCACTTCACCACAATGTGGATAGTATTGAGTGTAGTTATCGTCACCACAAACAAGACATGGGAATTTCATCTTCCATTGTGGTTTCTTTTTGATAACAAGTGGTGGGTTTTGAGCTTTGGATTTTTCATTGTTATTATTCTTCTTGGGTTTGTTCTTTGTCTTCTTCCTACCTCCGGATTGTTGGGAAGGGGCAGAGTGAACTGCATTCACCTTAGAGATTTGAGTTTGTGGGGAGGTAGAGGAGAGTGAGGTCAAACTGGGAGTGGGTGTCGAAGTGGATCGATTTGTTGTTCTAGTCGACTGGGAAGCAAATTGGGTTTTGACGGAGCCGATAACTCCATCTACATGTGACGTGGATGATGGTTTATATGGATCGGTAGTCGCACGGGTAGAATTTGGGATCAAATCATACAAAGTACCATATTGTGAATAGACCAAATCTAAGTATTGAGCCCGAGCAATAGACTCTTCCTCAATGATTACACCACCCATGGCGACATCATTAGAAATCGGTGGTAATAGTGATTTAGTAAACCATTCTACCAATAACTGGTCAGGAATGATTTCTTTGATCAACCTTCATCGTCGTCTCCACTCATGAATATGATTGGAGATATGTACGGAGTTAATCTAACGAAGGGAGGTCAAGAGTTCGGTACATGTCTCGTATCGAATGGGTAGTTGAAAGTGCATGAGAAAGGACATAGAAAGGGAATTGAAATCTTGGAATGAACCATGTGGAAGTTCAATATACCACTTGGTTGTTGAGCCCATAAATGTTAACTGAAAAAGACGTAAATGTATAGAATCGTTCATTAAGGAGTTCAATGAACACCATAAATAGAAAGTAATCACATGATTGTTCGGGTCTTCTCCAGGTTTATCGTCAAATTTTGGAATATCGTAACGTAATTTAGAAGGGATCATTGGCCAAAAGGGATAATGCAATATAGGATCATTGTTCAACCGAGACAAGTCTGGGAGATCTAGATTCGTGAGAAATGGTAGTTGTTGGTTAATTTGAGGGTGATACTAGTGTGGCATAGGGACACCAATAGGGCTGTAAACTGGGTTAGGTGGATAATTGTATCCAGTAGGTCCTCCTACATACGGTTGTTGCTGACCAGAATAAACAAGATTCGATGATGGTTGAGAAACATGTGAAAATGGAGGATAACATGATGGGTTTTGAGGATTATAATTCGATTGTTGGGTTTTCCCATAAGGGGGATAAACATTTTGTCCATAAGGAGGATAAGGTTGTTGTTTTCCTTGAGGATGTTTCCACCCATGGAATAGCGGATTTCCTGGAAAAGGAATGTGCCAAGGATTTGGTGTCACATTCTGTCCATACAACGGGTTAGGGACTCCAGTCTGAGATTGGCCCCCAAGCTAAGATCATTTCCCCATTTGATTTTGACTCCCAAATGGAGTTTTTCCCCCAGTGTGAGGTTGAGTGCCTAGAGGGATCTAGAAACCAGAAGTGAATGAATCACTAGAGGCTCCAACTGGATTAGAGCCACCAAGACCAGCTCCTCCAAATAAAGGTGTAGGTATAGAAATTTCGGGTGTAACCTGGGTAGTGTTGGTAATG
>JASDQU010408092.1:0-10579 GCA_032191745.1 Picea mariana
AATGGACAAGCGAAGCCAAAGCATCATTTCAACGCATCAAGAAAGTAGTAAGCAAAGCACCAGTCTTGGTGAGCCTAGATTACACAAAAGAGTTTTTGATTTTTTCTTTCACTTCAGAATACTATCGCAGCTGTATTGTTACAAAAACATGAGGAATGTTTTGAGCGACCTATTGCACTTTTTAGCAAAAGTCTCAGAGATGCTGAGTTGAAATATGATATATTGGAGAAACAGGCCTATGTAATGGTGAAATATCTAAAGGCTTTTAGAACTTACGTGTTGCAATCAAAGGTCATTGCCTATGTACCCTCTAGCTCTGTTAAAGATATCCTGGTGCAACCAGACAACAATGAAAGAAGAGGCAGGTGGTTTTCTAAGATCCATGAGTTTGACCTAGAAGTCAAACCAACTAAAATTATCAAAGGTCAGGGTTTGGCCAAATTGCTTGCCGAATCAAATTTAAAATCACTTGGGATAAATCAGCTGCAAGAATATGAGGGATTTATGGAAATAGATGAGCTTGATTCCACTGCACCTACAATCGAAATTCAAGACAAGTTTTCTACTTTGGCCTGGTATTGCGACATCGTCCATTACTACTCATGCTTCAATGTCTTAGTGAGTTAACCCTGTCTAAATCTAGGACGCTAAAGCTACATGTTGTAAAATACTGTATCATAAATGCTAAATTGTATTGGAAAGACCCTTGGGGTTTCCTACTGAGGTGTTTAGTCGAAACTGAAACATAAGGGGTTATGGATGAATTCCATGTCGGCGTGTGTGGAGGACAACCTGTGTGGTGAGCAACATCGCATAAAATCTTAAGAGTTGGATACTACTGGCCCAAATTGTTCATAGAAGTGAACACTAAAGTTCAAAATTGTGTCCCTTGTCAGTTGTTCACAGGCAAACAGAAGGTCCCAACTTTGCCCCTAATTCTAGTTAAAACTGAAGCCCCATTTCAGCAATGGGGACTTGATTTCATTGGATAAATCCATCCACACTCCAGCGCACAACACAAATGGATCCTAACTGCCACTAATTATTTCACTAAATGGGTGGAAGCTATCCCCACAAGAAATGCAATTGATTTGGTAGTAATCAATTTTTTGGAAGATAATATTCTATCCAGGTTTGGTTGTCCTTGAAAAATAGTCATTGATAACGCGTAAGCATTGAAGTCAATGGCCATGATAAATTTTTGCCAAAAATATAACATTGTACTAGGACACTCCACAACTTACTATCCACAAGGTAATGGTCTAGCTAAATCATCCAACAAAATCCTGATTACCGTGATAAAAAATGTTTTGAATGAAAACAAGAAAGCGTGGCATATCCATTTAAAATATGCTCTATGGGCCAACAAAATAAGTACTAAAATATCAATTGGGATATCCCCTTTCTAGATGGTATATGGCACTGATGTCATTTTGCCAATAAACCTTGCTCTGCCAGTAATTAAACTCTGGCAGGATTCAAATGAAGAACCCAATGACGTTACCAGAAGGATAAACCAAATGGTCGAAGTTCATCAAAATAGGGCCGAAGTAAATGAAAGGTTCAAAGATATCAGGATAAAATGAAAGCCTTATTCGATCAGAAAGCTAAAGATAGAGAATTCCTCCCTAGCGACTTGGTCCTAAAATGGGAAGTTAGGAAAGAAGATGCTAGAAAACATGGAAAATTCGATCCGATCTGGTTTGGCCCATACAAGATTTCGGCCTTTGAAGGAAAAAATGCTTGGTTATTAGAAAACCTAGATGGAGACATTCTCAATGCCCCTGTAAATGGGCGACATCTTAAACACTTCATGCAATAATGTGTTTCTAAATTATCATTGTACATACTGGTTTGTTTTCATGCTTTTTGTACAGATTCCAATATATATACATATATATATATATAATAAATAGAGGTTTCTTTCATGACGTTTCCTAATGATTATAATGTTATGTTATTCGCAGGGAAAATTTCTTATGAAACAGTGGACTTGAGGTACTGAAAGGTGACATGCACATGTATTCCTATCAAGTATCTCACAATGAAAAAGGTAATGAACGAGTAATCTTTGGGATGGAAATATAAGAGATAATAAAGGTATGAAATCCCATTTTAAAATTCTGGATAAAATCCCTAAGAAGTACAAATGAATAAATCATCGATTCATTTTTGTTGAAAAAACAAAAACAAACACTCAATCAAAGAAGTTATTGAAGTAATGAAAAAAGGGGACTTAAGAAAAGGTTATAAAATCTAATTAAAAAAATCTCTAAGAACAGTGATATGTACAACAGTTTTTCTAAAACCCCCTTTACCCTCCCCTTGATCACAGTAAATCCTTTTCTCGCCTGACCATGGATGTCTAATCATAAAGTTTCCTAAGAACAGAGGGGTCTCGCTTTGGTCGTGAAAAATCTCGAACAAAATTTCAAGAAAAAAGAGTAGGTTGTGTTTTTAATTCTTTCACTTTAGCTGGATCAGAAGCATGTCTAGGTTAATCCTAACCTTATTAGTTATCCTAACAAGAATAACTGATTGGTTTTTCTTAAGGAAGTTCCCTAGACTAGATGTCAAAAGGTTTCCCTTAAGAATTTCCCTAAAGTCCATGATTTTTGAAGGCAGGTGAGAAGATTGACCGAGAGCTATTTAAATGAGTTGACAGACTTTGTCGTTAAAAAAACCAAAAAAAGAGGTCAAACAGATATCTTCCCGAGTGTATTGTATACTCATTGATTGCCCCAACTTCAAAAAAAATAAAAATGAATACAGACAGATGGTGAAAGGAAATTCATTATATTTTGCCCCCATCTAGTTTAAGGAGATGAAGAAAGGAAATTCACTATATTGATTTCCCCCATCTAGTTCAAAGAGATGACGAAAGGAAATTAATTATATTGATTGCCATCATCTCATCATTTAAATGCTTGGAGACGATGAAGTGGTGAAAGGAAATTCAATGTGGGAAGTCAGATAACTTCACTGGGGTACTGAACAGGCTTGCTGGCAATGAAGAAATATCCTCATATATGATAAAAGCTGTTATACATGAGTTACAATATGCTTTGGTAATTTCTCTTCTTTTTGGCTGGATTTTCATCATAGGTTTCTAGGATCTCCTTACCGGACACAGTACAAATACTTACCTTGATGAAAACAGAATCACACGAAACCTGATAGGATGGTTAATTTGGTTTTGATTATCTTACACAGATTTGAGGTCAGTTTCAGGTGAAGAAATCTATTGAAAACCCAACTCGAGATAGTCAGAATTTTTGTTTTTGAAGAGTTTTTTATGGTTACGTTGAGACCCTAATATTGCTCGGTTTTTCTCCTAATCTGTCTCATAGAGCCAAATCATTGACTTCATTACCCAATGAAGGCACTTGGTCTACATGTTCTTCTCATCCCATAAGGAGACGAGATCCCTAGATGGAGCCTAATGTTGACACAAAGTTTAATTTTAGTACCCTTTAAAATTGAAGCTTCATCTTTTCCTAAGTCATGGAGCCGCCCTTAGTCCAAAAAAGGGAGTCAAATTCTTCCGTTCCTTTTTGGGTTTCAAGATTTGGTTTTTCTCGAGGTATGATATTCAACCATCCAAATTTCCCAGTGCCAAAATCTCGAAACCGTTTAACATATTAAAAAATAAAAAATAAATAAAAAAGGGGGGAAGACATAAGTGTTACATTTTCCGTCGCTTTTCACAAAGCACTCTTTAATCTGTAATTAATTAAACTCATAAACACACTCATCTTTCCCTTAATCTTTTGCGATTCGGGTTTCTTTCTACTAAAATGTTTTCGAATTCTCATCCTCTGAACTCTCGATCCTCGATTTTTCGAAAAGTAAAAGTAAAAAATAATTATTCACTAATCTTGATTAATTTAAGCCTTAATACAAATGATTAGTGTCTCACTAATCCCATCGCAATTTCGCTATCCGGGGTTTTCTTATGACATATCTCCTGACAACAGGATCCCCGAAGTTTTGAAATGCGAAATCACGTTTTCTTTAAACAAAGTCTAAGATTAAGGTTAAGTTGTTTTCAAAAAATGATTAGGGATAACTAAGCTGCTTTTCACATTTCAGGAATTGAGGAAGGCAACGATTTTCAGAATTTCTGTTTTAAAATCGCCGATATACGACAGTATTAATAACGGGTAAATGAAGATATTTTTGACGTGAAAGCATATCTCCAGGCATATCTTTCCATTAAAGCATTAATTTTTTCGTTGCCTGTATCAGTATGCTTGTCATAACGTAAATTAAGGGTTAATAAAGGTCCTCTGTTTTGAACTTCATTCTTATCCTTTACATCTGTAGCAAATCACACTTATCCAGTTTATACACATTTTCTCTACAAACAGGTTTTTGATCCAGTGCAAACATCATGGCACCTAAGAAGGCACCCAAGAAAAGCGAAGAAGTTGCAGAAAGATCGAGTCCCGACGAAGACGTTGTATCTAATACAACACCACATGCCATCAATTCCATTAAATCTTGGAGGCAGATTTTTGAAACTCTGGATTATGAAATTAAGAATTTCTCTCATGATGCCGACAAAAAACTCCGAGACATAGCGGAGTCTGACCTTCACAAAGTAGCTACACGGCCGCGACTCAATACTTATAACGACATGATCAGTTGGGCCTTAGAGCGAACATACGTGCAGATGAGAAGCATTCTGGACAACCGAGGGGTCATCATTGGCTCTTTCAGACCGGAGTATATACAAGTAATGTATAAATTGTCTCCCAGTCCCAAGTGTATTTATAATAAAGATTTCGTGAGTGAGTTTCAAAAGAAATAATGTTTTGAGTCAGACCAAACGTATCCTGACATAATCAAAGACTGGTGGAAGCATGAAGAAAAATTCAGGGCCGACACCCATGGTGTTTATGCCACAAACTCTTTAAATGAGTATATGGTCTATGTGGCGATGATGTTATGTAGAATTTTCGGTAAGAAAAGTCCTACCCACTTCCCTGCAGAATGGGTACCTCTTTTGCACAAGGCAGCAGAAGGTTACAACTTCAATTGGGATACAATTTTATGTGATAACATAGCGAAGTAAGTCATGGAATATCAGACTGCAAGATCCAAAGGCCGAACAATATCCTTTTATATGTATGCATACATCATGGATGCTATATGCTCCACAACTCCTTTCCCTTTGATGAATTGGAGTTGGAATCCAACTTACCCGGAACTTATTCATGAATATCATTCTAAACTTTGGGAAGAAAACGCCAAGGACTCATTCTATGAAATCTGTCATTTCGTGGTGATACCACTACATCAGATGCTATACGGCTGTGCACCTCCCCGCATTTCAGAGTTGGTCATAGGAAGCCTCAGGGAAGTTGTTGACTGGTTTATAGAGGATAATTTCTCCTACATCAGAGTTTTCGGATGTTCAATCCGTCCACATGCGCTCCCGAAATTCCTCCCTGACAGACTGGTGTAGAGGGAGGTAGCTCATCAAATAGTAAAAAGTGGAATTGGGATAGAACTAAAGATGGCTCAAAAGAAGTCTTGGCCGGTTTTTCCTATTCAGATTGAGAAATTTTCAGTTCTCAACTTGGGTCGTTCCAAAGTTGAAGCAGTAGTGCTGGAGGAGGTCAAGTTGGTAGACCTCGAACACAGAAAGAATGACCCTTATCAATTGGTGGGAAAACACATGGCCCACTGTAATATGAAGGCTTATGAACATGAGAGGTCCCCTTGTGATGACATTTTCAAAGGGACTAGGACCCATGAGGAGGTGTTAGAGAGGGTATGGACACTGTCATCTGACTTGCAAGCTAGTTTTTAGACCTTCCAGAAGCATAGACGGAGTGGTCTGCCCAAAGTACTGCAAGGAGAAGAAATCACCCTTCCTCAGGAACAAGAGGATACTCCTCCAGGCTTCGGACAAGAAGCGTAGGATAAATTCAATCTCGAAGAATTTCCACAGGAGACTTAAAGGTCTTAAAAAAATGAAGAGGCCTTACAGATAGAAAATCCAAAGACAGAACCAGAGAGGAGGCCTAGGACACCTCCCGAGTCCAATAAGTCCACTCCCCCTTCATCACCTATTGTTGATGGCAATATACCTAAAGCCATAGGAGAAATAAGATCTACAGAGCTAGGAGGTCCCATAGCTTCCTTAACCCCTTCACAGTCCGCTTTTGGACTCCCACATATGGGAGCCACATATGTTAGTGATCTCACACCTATCTCCAGAAATGAGATCCCTCCTTTTGATTATTTTTTCAGCAAAAAGATGAAGGATTCCCTAAAACAAGAAATGAATATGAGGGAGGAGGGTATGGTGAAGAAGCATAGGGCCTTGGTAGATGGCCAGAATTTGGAAGAGGAGGATTTCTCTACAGAGGTAGCAGGTTCCATGGGAGCCATGGCAACAACAAACCTTTTTACCGTGGAAAACATGAGAAGAAGGATAAAGAAGAGTAACCACATAATAGCTCAATTGCAAGACCAGTTAAAGAATGCTGAGAAAAACATTAGAGAAGAGGTGAAGAAAAGCTTGGAGCAGGCCAGAGCTGTTGAAAGGAAAGAAATTCAATCACTCAAATCAAGCTTGGATGAAATGAACCAAAGGATACAAGCAAGTTAGGTGCAGTTTACTCAACAAAAAGAACTCGTAAAACAACTATAGGCTAATTTAAATTTGACAGAAGTCTGGGTTGTAGACTTAAAGGATTTCCAGACCCTCTCGCTGGAAGCACATACAAAGATAGAAGCTGAGCATCAGAAATTAATCTCCAAAATAGAGATCATCCAGAATTACTTTCAAGAGGTAAGCAAATCCCTTGATAATATTATTTTACTGGAAAAGGAGGCTAAAGAAGCAAGGAATACCTTCCAGAAAGCAGTTGCATGTTCAGGAAATAGAGAGATGGCGAAAAATCTAAAGCTTTTTGTCACAGAACAGATAAGAGGAGACATCATGCTCAAGTTATGGGAAACAAACATATACGAAAACAAGAAGATAGTCAAAGAAATCAAAGACGACTGTGAGGGAATATTTGATTCTTTGAATAAGCAAATGTTAGAAATTGAAAGAAATGATTTCTTTGAGCCACTGGGGAAAATAAACATTATGAAACAACAGTTGAACTGCAAAGAGGGCTTGAAGGAGATTCAAGCGGAAATCTCACAGTTGAAGTAAATCGATGCCAACCTAATAGACAGGTGGCTGGTACAACCCAATTTAAAGTTGCACGTGATCAGGTCTTCCAATAAAGGTTTTGAGGACCAGTTTCCAAAGGTACAAAGAAAGTTTTATTTGTTTGAGACTAAGGATCTTCCGACACCTCCTAGAAATTTTGTTCATTTTCTGGAGAAATGTATTGAATGTATAACATCAAAGGAGGGAGATACTTCAACTAAATAATCAAGTATCGTTTGAAAGCTTATACTATTGAAATGATAGACAAACAAAAGTTAATCACGCAACGGTTAAGGTTGCAATTTTGTAACTATTTTTCTCCTAAAAAGTAGGAGATTGCTAACCATCAAGTATTGATGACCTTGTATAAATACAAGGAGTGAAGACTGAAAGAAGGATTTTTTCTTTCTCTAAAAAGGCATTGTGACGAAGTAACTTTAAAGAGACTCTGAATTAATAGAAATGCAGATTGAAGATTCCATATTTTGTCAAGTCTGAGTTATGTGTTCCCTTGTCTTTTCATCTTTCTTTCATATATCTTATTGATGAATGCTTGGCTACAATTTAGTACAACCTCTACTGTGGAAATTATCATTCTTGTTATTTAAATCATTTACAATTTTTCCTCTGTATCGATTATCAACAGATACAAGACCTGTGGATGTTAGATTTCAATATCATATACTTCTAATATTTTTCTTATTTTCATAGTCTTCTATTACAATGTGAGATTCCTCTTTAATTGATGCCTCACCTTGTCAATAGTTTTATGTTTTTCTTCATATCATGCATGTTTCCTTTTCTTTAAATTTAACTTAGATACAAGAAATGGCCTACAATTTAGTCATCCTATTAATTCATGTTTTAAAATCATTTTCTTTACATTGTGAAATAGAGATAACGAAGCCTGAAAAGAAAATGCAGAATTGTATCTTCCTTACCTTTATCCTTCATGACAATACCAGTTTCAAGGCAACCTAACATCAAACCCAGTCTTTTGGATCAAACTAGCATCGCTCTAAATTTATTTAACACTATTTTACAAACATCAAATAACCGGTCTGATTTAGAATGTTCATGGGTAGCAATCGAGAGAGATATCAACATTCAGGAAAACTGGGAATTTCGACAGAGACAATTGAGAATCCAATTATAACCCACACCTTTTAATCATTGATTTTTCTATCCTCAACTTCCTCTCTCTTTTCAGATGCCTTGATGGTATAATTTAGAGCCTTAAAGTATAAACTCAGGAACAACACGATTATATGATATAAAGGATGATTTTTTTGTACTTGTGTGCTAGGTGTCTTTGGAGGCACTTTCTGAACTTTCTGTTATGTTTTTGTCGGATCCTCTTCATCTTCCCCTTCTACTTCTTTTTCATCTTCTGCTTCTTCTTCGTAAAGCTGTTCCATTGATTCATTTTCTTCTTCCTTTAATTCTTGTCTATCTGTTTCATCAATTGTTACATTGATGCTTTCCACAACTTTGTTAAATCTCAGGTTGTAACACTTGTATGCCTTCCTTGTACTTGAGTAACCAACATGTACTCCTTTGTCCACACGAGAGTCATACTTTGTCATTCTGCCATCTTCTCTTTTGATGTAGAATTTGCTTCCAAAAACTCTGAAGTGCTTCACATTTNCGTAGGGAGTTTTGTCAGTGTTGTTTTTGAGCATTACTCTGTTTTGAATGTGAATTGTTGTATGCAGTCCTTGTGTCCAAAAGATATCTATCAATTTGGAATCCATTAGAATTGTTCGAGCCATTTACTGTACTATCATGTTCTTTCTTTCAACA
This sequence comes from Picea mariana, assembly GCA_032191745.1. Lineage (NCBI taxonomy): Eukaryota > Viridiplantae > Streptophyta > Pinopsida > Pinales > Pinaceae > Picea > Picea mariana. Next base: position 8,981 of record JASDQU010408092.1, read on the forward strand.
ACTCCATTCTGTTGAGGTGTCCTAGCAACAGATAATTTCCTTTTTATTCCATGCCTGCCATAGTGGTCCATAAATTCCTTTGAAGTGAGCTCTCCTCCATTATCAAATATCAAGCATTTGATTTTTGAATCCATTTCATTTTCAACCATTTCCTTTTAGACCTTGAAGTTTTCAAAATCTTCCGACTTATTCTTGAGAGAGCAAACTGCAGTCATTCTTGTATAATCATCAAATAATAACTTAAAGTATTTTGTTGGTTGTGGAGCCTGATTATCTTCCTGATTTAGAGGTCTTTTGTTTTTAGTCATGTTTATACCCCATGAAGTACTTACACCCCAAAAGTATGTACACTCTTCCACGCAGGGGAGTGTAGAGGGGGGTTACCCCCTTTGTGGGGTTCGAGGGCAAGTGGGCCCTCAACGGGGGTTTGGGGGGCAAGCGAACCCCCAATGGAAAAATTGCCTTGTAAATGTATATTTTAATTTCATTGTAAATCTGGACCATTCATTATAAGGTCGCAGATCTAAAAGTAGAAATTATGTTAGGGTTTTTACCGTAGAAGGAAACCCTCTGTTATGAGGGAAAGGTATTGTGGCTATGCATGACTGCGAATATTGTATTCTGAGATAGGAGACTGTGAGAGAAAGAAGAGGAATTTACAACAGGTTTGCTGTAGGTTGTATCTCTTCATTTTCTAGATAATAATAAAGGAAGGACCTGACAATTTCTCTGGTGGACATAGCCCACACTGGGTGAACCATGTAAATCTATGTCTCTATTGTATTGTGCATCTTCTGTGTTTTTTTTCCACATTTGTTTTATTTTATTGCTCCACGGTCCTGTTTTTCTAACAATTGGTATCAGAGGGAAAGGTAACTTGCAGGAAAGGAGGGTTCCTGGTTCGAGTGGGAGCAATGGCGGAAGATGGAAATTTAGGTTCGAGAAATTTAATGACCAAAACCACCAGTTATGGAAGATGCATATGGAAGATTATTTATATCAGAAGGATCTATTCCTACCATTGGGCGGAGTAGCAAAGAAGCCGATGGCCATGAAGGATGAAGAATGGGAGATTCTTGACAGAAAGGCTCTAGGAACGATATGGCTGAGTCTGGCAGCGTCGGTGGCTTTCAATATTTCAAAAGAAAAGATGATGAAGGCTTTGATGGACCCTCGGTGTCCAATAAGGTATTTCTAATGAAGAGATTATTTAATATGAATATGTGAGAAGGTGGGTCTGTTGTAGATCATTTAAATGATTTTAATATAGTTACTAATCAACTAAGTTCTGTAAAAGTGGACTTTGATGATGAGGTCAGGGCTGTTCTAATCTTGTGCTCATTGCCAGAAAGATGGAATGGCTTGGTCATGGTTGTAAGTAACTCTGTCTCTGGTTCAAATACTTTAAAATTTGATGATGTTGTTGGTGTTATCATTAGTGAGGAAATGTGACGAAAAATCATAGGTGAGACATTAGGTAATGCGTTGAACATGGAGAACAGGGGAATACAAAAGGATAGAGAAAAGGGCCCAGGGAACCGTGGGAATTCTAGGAAGGGAAGATCCAAATCCAGAATTGGAAAGATAGAGTGTTGGAAT
>JASDQU010408103.1:0-10577 GCA_032191745.1 Picea mariana
CCATGTCTAGGATCATGTGGGCCTCGAGACATGATCTCCTAGTTATCCCTAGATATCGGGGATAACAGGCCCTGAGGAGTGTTTTTAATGTAGGGAGCGAACGCTCCCTGAAGAGGTAGCACATGCTCCCTAAAGAGGGAGCGTTCGCTCCCTGGACACTCCATGAGCGCTCCCTACAAAACCAAGGAACGCAAATTTTCCCTAGGGAGCACGATCCCTAAAAACGCTCCCATTCGGAGCGCGATTTTGGAGCGGGATCGAGAGGGGGGGGGCGGTGCTCCCCCGCATCATAGCATGTGAACAAGGCTAGGCTCATGTAAGGGCGAATTGGCTTTTTGTCATGTGTTTTTTCCTCAACGTATGTGCCAAAGGGAAAGCAACTAGTCTTATGTGTAGCACATGGACTTAAGTTATAACCCTTAGTGACAAATCAGCGAGTAGAACTTAGGGAAAAGTCCTCAATGAAGAATTAAATCAATAAAGTACTAATAGACCAATATTAGGCACTCAACCTAAGGTTTAGGATTTTAAATTTTAATTAAAATATATTGAACTAGTTAGGTATTCACACTAGAAAAAGTGAAAATATGAGATTTTAAGGGTTAATATGGTTTAGAACTTAGGGAATTATAGGAAAAATGTACCATGTGCCTTCTAGGAGATGAAATGAAGTGAAATGTGAGTGTAATTGAGGATTTTACTTAGGTGAAAAGGTTAAGATGTGATGTGACACACAAATCACCTAGGCAAAATGATGAAGAGTGGTGAGTATATATATGTGAAGTGGATTTCACCTAGGCAAAAGTGATGATATGCTTGCAATAAACAATTTGCCCAAGTAAAACTATGGAAATGACATGAACATGAATGGAACTAGGTAAATGCATCACCATGTTAGAGGACAACCATGCAACACTAAGTGAAAGTGACTAGGATGTGACTAGATGACCACCATGATGAAGATCTGTGAAGAAAAAGATATACCCCTGAAGCAACCTCCACCAACATTCCAACCTTTGGAAGGCTAGAATGATCCCATCAATCTGCACAAGACCCATTTTGCCACTCATGCCCAAGTATGTGTATATCTTTATTTTTTTGCATCTGCCAATTTTTTCCCAATTCGATTCAAACTCTTTGCTCTTTTGCCTCGTCAATTTTTTCCGATTCCGAGTCTGGCAACATTGGTAGCTGTATAGGCCAGTGATTGCAATTCCAGTTTCCCATACTTGGGAACACGACTTCAAATTCATACTACCAATTTAAATAGAAATAGATTATAGATGTTTGTCTTTGTAAATATAGAAATAACTTGTCTTAAATTGCCTAAAAATGCAAAACATTCTAAAAATCAACAAGATAACAAATGTTACAAGAATAATTGGAATTAATGTTTTGTTCAACAATGCAATCATTCATGAAATGGTTCACTTACTCCAGTCCATATAACTGTGAAAAATGTAACCATTTAACAACCCATCACTCCCAATTCAAAATGTTTGACAACATTGGTTGGAAGGCACCCAACTTAGATATAGAGGGTTGCTCAGACCATGACCTCTCCCTTGATAGCCAGGAAAAAGGAACAATCGTGATATTTCAATACAAAAGTGAATTAAGAGAAGCTTGAAAAACTATGAACTGAGAAATTTGTACCAAAAAATGAAGTGAACTTAAGTAAAATACTAGCAGTGAACTCAAATGCGAGAAAACAAACAAGAAAGAATATAAATATCAAAAAAACAAAAATAGAGGCTTCTGATAAATAACTCACAAAGAATAAAGCTATGCATGAGCATTTTTTGTGATTTCAGGAAAATGTCATTTATATCACAGTAATTGAAATTTTAATATGTTTTACATAATTTTGAGGGCCAAACCAATTATAACATTTAGTTCCTAACAAAGTGCATTTTTGTGCCATTAAAACTGTCCAATACGCCTTTTAGTTTGCAAGCAACAGATGTATACTTTATGCCTATCGTGACAAAGTTCTCTAACTGAAGAACAGCTAATACGAAAACAATGTGCATGATAACATACAAAATTTTAGCGGATAATAATTTCCTCAATGACCAAACTAGCGGATGATTTACCTTGTTTGCACCCAGCAACAACACACAACAGATTGTGATGTGGATCATAATGTGTACTTGATCTTGACTGAGTTATGTTCATCCACAAATTGATACTTGATATAGCATTTGTTTCCAAAAATTTCGGCTGCATAAAACAAACAATCTAGTCTTTATTAAGCAACTTACATAGAAGAATTTCACCTAATCCAAGCCAGTAAATCTATACAAACTCTTAATTAAAACCTTCTTTTGCAGACCTCCCTATTGTGTATACTTTCATACCTACTTTCTCATTTCTCCTGTTTCTCCTTAATTATACACTTAATTCTAATCACTTCACTTTTCTTCCATAGGCTGGTCACCGTCATATTGCACAAAAATCAGGGAAAGTTGGTGAATTGTTTTAAATTGAAAGAGGCATTCGTTTTTAGAATTGGATAGTTATAACCATTTTTTTTATTGAAGCTTCTGGTCAACATGAGCAAACAGCAACTACTCTATTTTATAATTACTACTGGGACAGAAATGTCCTGCCACACGATGGAAGTCTGCTTTGGCTAAGAAGCCATGAATGGGGGTATCTATTCCACCAAAATCACCCAGGACTTGCTCCCGCTGCACACCATCCCCCCCCCTGCCCCTCTTTTCACAAGCACAAGCACAAGTATGTCATTGAGAGACTTGAACCCTGGTGAGGGTGATAAAAACCATGCTTTCACTAACCCAGTTAAGCACCCGTTTATATTTGAGAAAAAGAAGTTGCCTACCATATATATATCTTCTAGAAGGGCTCCCAGTGGAGATTCTCCTTCCTCGTCTTTGTTGATGAGTGGAACCTGTACAAGATAAAATTTCCCATATCATTCTTTTCATCAGTATCAAATCTATAATACAAGTATTTCAATTTGCTAATGTCAGATTTTCAACTTGAAAGGAATTCTCTAACTTGGATCACTTAGTCCTAATATGTATTGACTCCAAACACAACTGGGCAGTATGATCAGCTCGACTCCTCATGATAACTTTCTATCTTGAAAATTTGCATTCTCTTCAACATGTTTATCAATGGACCAAGAAAGATCCTTGAAGATATCACCAGTACCTTTAACATTCATGCTAAGACTAGGCCTTTTAATTTAATGCTCAATGTTTTTTGTCTTTTTAAGAATACATCCCCAAACTAATTTAAGAGGACGCCCACCACCTTCTATTTCCTAAAGATCAAATCAAAGGTCTGCTACTTCAAGTTGAGGTATTTACATAAAGATAAAGTGGAGGACCTGATGAGCAAATGGCAAACACAATGTTCTGCAACAAACAAAGTTAGATGAAAGGCAAAACTGAAAGACGGATATATTCAAAAGAGAGGAGATGAGAGAATTTTCTTGCCTCTGATAAAGGAAGATAGAGAAGACTTAAAGCACTAAATGACCAATTATGGATATAGGAAAAACATAATAAGTAAAGTAAATGAAAATCTAGGGAGCAGAGCATCATCTGTGTCTTAAATTCTCTTAATGCCCTGTTCCATCAAAGTATACTGAAAACTCCAAATCCTCATTTGGCTATGAATAACTGTATTCTTAGATAATTACACTGTCAACTTTGAAATGATAATAAGGAGAGAGATTCACATTTATAGACTTTGAGGCATTTGATTCCAAAGGATTCGTCATGATAATAGTTATCAGAATGGGTTGCATTCATAATATTTCAAGATATATTAGTGCATGGCTTCCCCTAAGGAGGGAGTCATGAGTACTAGCAAAGAATGATGGTGTTGTTACTATTATCGACCCACTAATTACTTACACCCCACTACTTATAAGGGAAAACAGAATCACATAGCAATCACAATCATCAAAGAAGATTTTCTTTTTAGTCTGCTAAAGCACATGTGGCATATGTCTAGTGCTCTTTATCAATAAAAATACATGTATTGGTAAACTATACCTCACAATAGCCAGTGATGTAGACACCAATGGTGAATACCTTTGTAATTCGGAATATCTTTCCCCTTGCATACATATCTCTAATGTATTATGACAAGCTCGTTGGTGAGGGCAGGATCCATCTAGGGTCGGTGGAGTCTCTTCATCAAAATAATCCTTCCTTTTTGAAATATGGAATTCGATCATATGTGGTCCCCTTCCACAGAGGTCGCTTATATGAAATCCTTTGATTTAATACTTCTTTGCACAAAGCATACGTAATATATGCAGATGAACTTCATCAGAAATCACAATTCCAAGCACCAAACCTGTTCTTCTTCTTGAATAGGGTTCCAATGAAGTATCTGACATAAAATGGTGGCTCACTTCGTAGAAGTGCAGGTACCCATCAGACAATTCATGAGCACACTTTACACCCTATGTAAGCTTCATGGTGTGGCCCTTCCTGCTTTCCATGCATATGAAGCTTGATGTGCAATTTTACATACCGAATATCCATAACAATGGAAACATCAAATAGGCACTCTTCTTAATAAACGGTTGTTCAGAATGACACAACCTCACCACAATATAGGCATGCAGAACCAAATTAATATTCCTGTTTGATAGTAGTTGTTGTCTTGAGATCTTGAGATAAAACTCTTGCACTCCGTTCTTATGATTCAATAGATCGCCCTGTTGCCGTCCTTATACACACTTGCAAACATGAGCTAAGTCCAACTCACTTAGTGTGTCCTTGGAGGCACAATGTCTAGGTTCAAAGCCCACTGTCACCTCGACTTGAACCTCTTCCGTCTAGGCTTACTCCTAGGGAAGCCAAGGGGGGTGGACCCTAGTTACTATGTGAAGTTAAAGATTAATTCTAGGAGTTGGTTTCAATTGGTTAAAGGTTTGGGGAAGATCTAGCCTATATGCAAAAGCAACAATGCAATGTGAAACAATTCAAATGCAAAAGCAAGCCTTTTCCTAAGACAACTAATGACTAGTGCCTAAGGTTGGGCAAGGGGTCAACTAGAGATTGGGGGAGATAGATTTTACAATAGTTTCACAAGATTACAAAGAAACTACTTCACAAAGATTACCAAAGAACTAGATACAATGTTACAAGATTAGATACAAAGATAGAATAACTAGATACAAAGTTACAGCTAAAGAAGATCTAAGAGATACAACTAAATACAAGATACATGAATGATACAACTATAAACAAAGAGAGACAACACTAACTTGGTTACTTGATTTGTGCAGGAAATGAAGATGCCTCAAATGGAAGAATTCACCAACACATCAAGCCAGCATACCCAACAATAGAGTGCCTCCAAAGGATGCGCAACTCTATGTGGCTGTTTTCAATGGCAAACACAGATAACACAAACCCAACAATGAAGTTGCCTCCAAAGGATGCGCAACTTCAAGGGGGGCAATCCAACAAACCAACACACCACTTAAACTGAAAATTAAATGCTCAAAATAACCCTCCAAGGGCAAGGGTGCAACTTCTAAAAATCACTTAGATGATCATCCACAAAACCGAAATAACTTGCATGAAAATAAATTAAAAGTGAATTGCTTGCAAGATTACTTATGTGCCAACCACAAGTGTATGCCAATGTAAATGTCCCAAGGTTGAAGTGGATTAAAGGATTATTAAGTTCTTAAGTTAAAGAGTGAATCCTAACTAAGTGACAACCTCAAGACTCCCCCCACTTGTACCAAATAGTTGTTGGGTGCTCAAGAAGTGAGGCAAACAAGGCCCCACCCTAGCTCCACAGGTCAACCCAAGGGAAAGAAGTACTCTCGAAAAGGACGTTGAGCACCGTGAGATCGTCCCTGGCCTATCACCTTTCATTGCTTCCTTACAATCCTCGTTTAGATGGCAAAGTTGGGTCAGTGGTGAGTGCCCTATTAAGTCTAATAAATTTTATGCCCTATGCAACTAAGGTTAGTTAAGATAGTTTGTGTGTTGAGCAAGATGTTGCTTGCCAAAGTGTCAGTGCTTAAACAAAAGGATTGCTTGCAAGTAAAGGAGAGTACTTAATCAAAATGTAAAACTTGAAGAAGCCATGAAGTACTTGAACATTAACTTGCAAAAATGAAAAGATACGTTTGCCTTAAACCATTGAAATTATGCCATGCCCATGATATTGCAAGAAAAGGAAAAGTACTTGTGTAAAGATAAAGAAATGAAAGCAAGTACTTGAACTAAATGAAGCTTGCAATGAAAAGAAGATAAAGATAGCACCATAATATTACTATGCCTCCATGGGCCTAAACTAGTACTAGGATTATTACTTCTACTTCTAGATCATTTTAACCATTCAACACATGAAGAAGTAAAACCATTAATACTAGCCTTACGATTTTGGGGGTTGGCTAGGCCAAGCACACCCCAAGGTGTAGGCAAACAAGTTAAGATTAAATGCTTGAAAAATAAACCAAACTAAGAGAACCACATACAACGGCACAAGGTCGAGGCAAGCCTTCATATTTTGTGTCAAAGAGAGTGAGGAGAAAATTGGGTACAGTAACAGTAGCAATAGAATTGGTGAGAAAATGAGGGAGAGAGGGCACTCATTTATACTTGGAAAGGAAAAGTTACCCCTCTTGGATGAAATCCAAGTGTCAAAACCCAAGCAAGAGTGAGCATCTCAAGGAAGGGGGTGCAACTCTACGGTTTGACTGGTGGATTGATGAGATGGCATGAGTTGGAGTGGCAAAGGCTTAGTCAATGGGTGAGGTGGAAGGCCTAGGAGGGCACACTAGGGGAGAGAGGGCCCCACTCACTTCAATTTTTTATTTTCTAGAGTTTGCTCAAGGAGGGGGGCGCAACTTCCCTAGGGGGGCAAATAATATGAAGTGGTAGCTAGGTAAGAATGGGTTATGAGGGTGAGAAAGGGGTTAGGAAGGGTTAGTCTAAGTTTTAGGCATCATCTCCCACCTTTACTCTAATCATTTAGCTCAATTTTACAAAAAATGTCATTTTGACTATGTCATGACTAGCAATTAAATTGTTGTTTTGGACTGACCAAGACTCCTCATGGACAAACACCTAGCAAAACTTGTCCAATTGAGTTGAAACTCGGTCCAAGGGTGTAGGGGGTCTCATTCCATTTCTTTTGAACACAAATACCCCTATCAAAAATCCCAAGGACCTAGTTTTTACATTTTTCATCAAATTTTAATTAAAATTACCCAACTTAGGCAATTTTAATAAATTAAAAAAAGCCTATCTAGTCTCGACGGAATTCCGCAAAACTTTAGGAGATGTCTTACATGGTCATTTACAACATTCCTAGACACTAGCTACCAGAGGACCAAACCATTAGAACGCCTTTCACCACTTTGGAGGAATTATTGTAGGAGTGAAAAACTCAAGGGAAATTAATAAGGCTGGTTAGGCCAAATTAATAACCTGAGAAAAACAAACACTCGATGAAAGGGACTCCCCTAATGATGAAGTCCTAAGGCAAATGACCTAAGTATGATCCATGCAGACCTATTACATTATTATCCCACCCAGGGGAGTGGAAATTCCATTACAAAAAGAAGTGTTGAAGGCCAAAACTGCCTTGTAGAACCAAAAAGTCTTTGACTTGGTAGCATCTGATGATGCATATCTTCATGGTAAATGGAGTTGACCCCCTAGTTGAATGGGTGGTCAACACACCCTTAATCCTTTGTCATAAAAATGGTGGGAAATTAACATTATCTAGTTAGTCCACCGTTAACAAATAACCCCATGGATTTTGATTCATACACTGAAAGAAAAAAGGGTGAGTTGTGTGGTAGATCCAAATATCATTGTCATCGACATACAAAGACTAAAATATGTCATTCATGGAAACTAAAAGAGTCGTATCCAAAGAAAAATGAACCAAAAAATACCGTAAAGAACCCCATTTAAAATACAGTATTAGAGCATCACAACAAGCACTTCTTTATTAGAACATCCAATATCTATACAACAGAATGGGAGGAGTACACCATGAGGCACCCCGTCCTAGATTATTACAGGTTCTCGCTCTAACTTCTCACCTTTCTTCCTGGTTCCTCCTACCTTATGGGATAGACCTGTTTTCTTATCGATTCATTTTACTTTCATGGGATGTGGAAAAGATGATCCCTTTCTCCTCATATCTTTCTCTTTATGCATGAAGGGTTGTTACAAGTGGGCAATGTATGTTGTTTCTTTTGAATAATCTCAACTAATCAACGATGGTAACTCTAAACAATTTGACGTATGTAGGAATGCCAATAAGTTTGTTTAGTACTTGAAACTTGGTAACATAAAAGTCAAATTATGGGTTTATGTTAAAATTATATGAGATTTCCTTCATTTGGTTGCAGTTCGACATTAAATTAGAATGTGTTATTTTTATTGGCTTACCTTGGATTTGTATTGACATGTCATAGAAGATTGACCCCACTTCAGTTAAAAAATAAGAGTTTTTGAATATTGTATATATATTATATATATATATATATATATATATATAACTCTGAAGGACCAAACTATCCTAAAGAAATTCAACTATGAAAGTTGCCAACACCAATTCAACTTGTATTGTAAATAATATGGTGCCCAAAGAAATTGGTACAAATGCCTAGGTTTGTAAATCCATATGGGTTTGCCATATCTCCAAATCCAATCTCACCAAAGGTGCTTGTTGTCGTCCTTATACACACTTGCAAACGTGAGCTAAGTCTGGCTCACTTAGTGTGTCCTTGGAGGCACAATGCCTAGGTTCATAGCCCACGCTGTCACTTTGACCGGAATCTCTTTCGTCTAGGCTTACTCCTAGGGAAGCCAAGGGTGGTAGGCCCTAGTTTCTAGATAAGTTTTAGAGTTTAAGTTCTAGGAGTTGATTTTAATTTCTTAAGGTTAGAGGGAGTCTATCCTATGATGCTAAGGCAGCAATGCAAGATGCAAGGGTTAGTATGTGAAGCAAAACCTTTCCCTAGGGCAACTAAGACTAGTGCCTAAGGTTGGGCAAGGGGTCAACTAGATGTTAGGGTGTTTCGTTACAATATGATCAAAAGAATAATTAAATCCAATGAATACTAGATACAAGTATTTGCAAATAAGGAATGATAAGATACAATGGTACAATGTAGCAAGCTAACCGCCTTTTGATGTATGTGTAGGATATAAGAAGATTAAAGCATTGGCATCATTAACACATTGAGTCCATCATCAACACATTCACAAGGATACTTTAGAAGATCTAGAGATTAAAGCACAAGTATTCCACAATGATTATGATATTCAATCAACCACAAAGTATTATTAGATGATTAAGCCCAAGGTTTGATTGTTTAATAAGTTAAGGGTTTCTTAAGATTGTAAAGTTTTAGTTACCCTTATTAAGTATTTCACCAAAAACCTCCTCCCCCGATTGCCAAATGACTGTTGGATGCTCAAGAAGTGAGGCAACGAGGCCTACCCTAACTGCCACAGTCAGCCCAAAGAATTCATTTTTTACGGAAAGGACGCTCCTTTGCGCCGTGAGACCGTCCCCGGCCTATCACCTTCCATTGCCCTCCTCAATCCCCGTTTTAGATGGTGAAGATGGTGGTTTTAGGTACCCTATTAAGTCTATTAAGTTAATATATCAATTAGGTAGACTTTTAGGTGTATTTTAGAGTATTTTGATGATTTTAAGGTGCCTTAAAAGTGTGATTTATTGGCAAGGCCGAAACTCACTTCAGCTTATTATGTGTGTTACTTAAGCTTGGAAATAAGGAGCATTAACACATGTAAAGCATTGAAAAATAGCTGAAATAAAGATTTAGTTCACTACCATGCACTAGATCATTAACATATGTAGCTTGCTAAGAAAGGAAACTTAAACCACAAGGGCAAGGACAACTTGCCAACAAGAGATGAAAGATTATCACACTCATCTTATGTTTGTTGAAAGCATAAAGATTAAAGCATTAAGTGTGAAAAGAAAAAAGGAAGATTTGAGCGTATGCCTACACTATCAACTTATCCAATAAGCATTAACTTTAAGTGTGTCGGCAAATGGCCTTAAGATGTTAAAGCATGAAAAGGGAAGGCCATTCACTAAACTATTGAAACATTAAGCATTTAAGGTGTTAGATTTAAGCATGTAAGAAAGAGATAAATCTAGATATGGCTTAAGCATGCAAGAAATCTAAATAAGTTGATTATGCCCAATAGGCTTAAACTAAGGATTAGTATGTGTGAGATCTAGGTCTAGAATATTTTAATCCACTTGAGCATAAAAGATCAAGAACACATATTAAAACCCTAGCCTTACTATTTGGGGTATTCCTCTCCCAAAAGGTATCCAATTATTAGACTTATTAATCTTAGAAACTGTTAGAATATAGAATATGGTGTGCTCATTTTACCATTGACGATACCCTCGTCACCCAACCATAGGCCGAAGCCACCCTCCGAGCACCTTAACCTTGACTGAGAATTCCTCCGGAAGCAAACCCTAGGCTAGATAGCCAAACAAAGGGTAGCGCACCTTTCCCCAAGGATAGCGCATCACAAAAAGCTGATCAGATAGTCCAA
>JASDQU010408104.1:0-10578 GCA_032191745.1 Picea mariana
TCAGATTTATTGGTACAGGTTTACAACGGTATATCTCACAGTGATAGTGTGACAGTGGTTCCATCAATTCTACTTCTACTTCAGGGTGGTAGGACGGGGCAAGGAAAGGTGGTTGTAACCACCTTCAGGTTGTAGCCTGAGAACATAGGGGGTTGTATCCTCCTTCTGGTTTTAGCCATAGAATTGGGGAGTTGGAGCTTCCCTCAGGTTGTAGCCTGAGAAACTAGGGGGTTGGAGCCTCCTTCCAGTTGCAGCTGGAAAACAAAGGAAGTTGGTGCTTCCAATGAATATAATTCTTCAAGACATATAAGAAAAAGCATTCCGTGGTTTTCTCTCGATTTGGGTTTCCACGTAAAACACTGGTGCACTGTGTATGTGTATGATTGTTCATTTGTTCATTGCTTATTTACTCTGTAGTTATTGGATAATAATGCTTCATTGATATAACACTTGGATTATATGGTTAAAATTCTCTATTACTGATTCACCCCCCCCTCTCAGTAATCCAACATGAAGTCCGTTTTTAGTGCCATTTTTTTAAAACCGCCTAAATTTTTGAGATCTTTCCATACAAAACATCACTTTTAGTTTTTAAATCCATATTATCTACATATTTAATGTGGTTTCTTCAAATAATCATTTTCTTACTAGCACCAACTACTTCCAATGGAAATCTCATATGGAAGATTTATTAAGAAGTAGAGGCTTGTACCGGATTACCTTGGGAAAGGAAAAAGCACCCATTGATGATGATAAGAAAGTTAAATGGGATAATAGGAGTGACGAAGCATGTGGACTAACCAGAATGTCCATCTCTCCTGATTTAAGGTTCCACCTTAAATAAATTGATGACCCTGAAGAAGCTTGGGAAAAGATTGAATCTGTGTTTGGTAAAATCAATATTATTCGAGCACAACAATTAGAAAATCAAGTACTGACCTTAAATCCAAGTTATTTTTCTTTCCTTGGAGACTATCTATCTAATTTTAAAACACTCATAATTTTATGTGAATAATGTGAGATAAAAATGGAGGAAGAGCATTGCATCTATCGTATTATTTCTAATCTAGGTAGTGCATATTCTGTGTTTGTATCTACCTTTTATGACATGAGAGAGGCTCTATGGAAATATTATCAAAACACCACTCTTGAGTCCTTTTGTTCTGCTTTGAATAGAGAGGAAGATAAGCTTGTACAACTTGGAGTGATCAACACTGCAGGTACCCTCCAACAAATCCTTAGCTTCCCACCAGAAAGATAAACCCAAGTATCCCAAGAAGAAACAACCTCGCTACAAAAAAAAGCAACATAAGGGTCTCAAACCCGCTTAGACAACTTCAGCTCCTAATTGTGACAAAGGAGAAAAATATAAAAATAAGAAGACTGACAAACATTGCAACCTTTTTCATAAAGATGGTCATGATGAGTCAAAATGTTTCAAGAATATGGCAGCTTTAGAAGAAATGATGAATAAGCACAACATCGGTATTGATTCTACTTCTTCTTCTTCTTCTCATGGACATGCACTTTTTGCTTCTGGTTTCTCCTTCAATACAAATTCTACTTATTCTTCTTATGAGTGGCTTATTAATTCTGGAGCATCTTATCATATGGCTAAGGATAAAGACATATTTTCTTCTCTAAATGAATGTAACACCAATAAAATATTTGTTGGTGATGATAGATCTCTTAGTGTTGATGGATCTAGAATAGTTCAAGTAGATAATAGTCATTTCAATGATGTATTATGTGTGCTAAGTATTTCTTGTAACATTCTATCAATGTATCAAATCACTCATTCAGGTGAAGGTAAAACCATAGATTTTTCACCTCACGAATTTGTAATCAAGGATATAAACGATCATAAAAATGTTCTTGCAACTGGAATTGTTGATTATATTACCTGGTTGTACAAGTTTGACAACTTTGGGTCATCATCATTTTCATCATTTTTTGTTGCTCATAGCGATGACTTCAGAAAAATTTGGCAAGAGCGGTTTGGTCATCTAAACTATCGCTCATTGCAGAAACTATGTAATCAACAAATGGTGACTGGTCTTCCTTCTGTTTCATGTAGAGATGGTGTTTGTGCCAGTTGTGTTCTCAGAAAACATCATCGAGACAATTTTGAAAAACATGCCTCTTGGCATACCTCCGACCCTTTGCAGCTTGTTCATAGTGGTTTGTGTGGTCCACTTTCTTCTCCTCCTTTTTCTGGGTGCAAGTATTTCTTTACTTTCATTGACGATTTTTCCAAACGTACTTGGTTTTACTTCTTAAAAATTAAGAGTGGAGTTTTTGACAAGTTTTTGGCGTACAAGGCCCTTGTATAAAAGCAATATGGACATCAAATTCAAAAGTTAAGAATAGATAATGGAGGAAAATATGTGAAAAATAATTTTACAAGTTACTACACTACACAGGGAATCCAAATGCAACACATTGTTCCATATACACCACAACAAAATGGTGTTGCTGAAAGAATGAACCGCTCATTAAACGAAATAGCTAATTGTATGATCGAATCTAAGGGATTAAGTCCAAAGTGTTGGGCAGAAGCAATCAACTATGAAAATTACATATTCAACCACACTCCCACAAAGTCTCTTAAAAATATAACACCGAAATAATCTTGGACTAAAATTAAACTAGATGTAAGTCACTTCCATGTATTTGGTAGTATAACATGGGCTCACATTTCCGATGAGAAAAGGAAAGCATCGCAGCCTAAAAGTGAGAAGTGTATATTTATTGGTTATTCTGAAGATGTCAAAGGTTATAAACGTATTCAACCACATTGTAATGAAATTATTATTAGAAGATATGTTAAATTTGATGAAAAATTCTTAGCCTGCGAGCCTAATTCGACGATTGTGCCTTCTTTGGCCTGCGAGCCATCTTCGACGTTTGTTCCTTCTTCTATTCATATTCTGGTTTCTTCTTCATATGATGACAGTGAGGATGAAAATTCACCTCTGCTTTCTCACCTTCCTCTAGATGAGTCCTTTGAACCTGAACCAACACTAGTTCCACCGCTTCTTAGATGGTTCCGTTCAACACAAGAAGCAACTGGTGGTCTTGTCGGTGATCCTTTAGATCAGCATCGAACAAATTCAAAGTTCCATAGAGCCTCTTCTCTTTTGGCTCAAGTTTCAGAGACTCATGATCTAGAGACATTTTCATAAGCTTCAGGTCATCCATATTGGGATACATCAATGAATGAAGAGTATTGTTATTTAATGGCAAATGATACTTGGGATCTTGTACCTCTTCCAAAAGGAATAAAACTTGTTAGATGTAAATGGGTCTACATAACTAAGTATGCATCATGTGGAAGCATTGAAAGACACAAGGATCAATTAGTTTCTAAAGGATTTCCCAAGTTGAGGGAATTGACTATAAGGAAACCTTTTCCCCTGTAGCCAAAATGAATTCCATCCGCCTTGTTCTTGCCCTTGCTTCCTCACATAAATGGGAGATCCATCATATGGATGTTAAATCTGTGTTCTTGCATGGAGAATTGAAAGAGGAAATTTACATGGAAAAACCTTATGTCTATGTCGAAAATGACTCTATCCTTGTTTGTCTCCTTAAGAAATCTCTTTATGGTCTTAAGAAATCTCCCCAAGATTGGTATGCCAAAATGGAAAGATTTCTTATCGACACCAGATTCTCTAGATGCCATTCAGATCCTAATGTCTATATGAATAAAGTAGGAAGCCATCTCATAATCCTTTTCCTTTATGTTGATGACCTTATCCTTAGTGGTAGTGACTCAAAACTTTTAATCCATGTGAAAACCATCCTTAAGAAGAAATTTGAAATGACAGACTTATGCTTTTTGCACTATTTCCTTGGCCACCAAGTTTGGCAAACTAGTGAATGGATTTTTCTTTCCCAGTCTAAGTATTCATGTGACCTTCTTCATCTCTTTCACATGGATGATTGTAAATGAACCCCTTATCCCTTCCAGTATGGAGTCAAGCTTACTGCCACTTGTACTTCTTTTGAAGTTGATGCCACCCTGTATCGTCAGTCAGTTGGTAGCCTCTTATACTTGACTCATACCCATACTGATCTTTCCTTTGTTGTTGGTCTTGTTTCTTGGTATATGAAAAAACCCCATGAAATCCATTGGAAAAAATCTAAAAGGATACTTCACTATGTTTGTGGTACAGTTCAGTTCAATATACATTACACTTCAGGGGGGATTCCTTTATTGGTTGGTTTCACTGATTTAGATTGGGCTGATGACCCTGATGATCAAAAGTCTACTGCAAGTTATGTTTTCAACCTTGGTTCAAGACCTCTCACTTGGTCCTATAATAAACAACAGGGTATTGCAATTTCTTCAACAGAAGGAGAGTACCGAGTAGTTGTAAATGTCAGTCAAGAAGCCTTGTGGATTCGACAGATCCTTTCAGATTTTGGATTCCAGCAACAACATCTGAATAGCCTTTGGTGTGACAATTAGAGTTCCATCAAGCTCGCCAAATACCCAATTCAACATCATCATAGAAAACACATCGATATACACATGCACTTCAATAGAAAGCACATTCATGATTAATTTATTGAAGTGCTCTTTTTACCTATAGAAGATCAAGTTGTAGACATTTTCACAAATTCTCTTACAAAAGAGACATTTTCCAAATTTCGATCTATGATACGAGTTCAGGTAGTTGTCATTAAGGGGGGATAGGCTCTAATGCCTTCTTCCTTCTCCTATTGTGTCAACATTGTAAATCCTTCAATCCTATCCCAAGTTATTCTTAAGGGGGGATGTTAGTATATTTAGACACTTAAGCGTTAGTTAAGATAAACTTGGTGTAATGTGTCGTTAGGTAAATGTGTGTTTCTTAGTGTGTTTCTTTAGTATGCATTAGTATGCATTTGTAGTTAGGAAATTTGATGATCATGATATGTTCACGAAAACGAGTGATTTGACGGTTCATACTCTCCTCGATCTTAACTTCCATTGATCCATGTCTTAATACCTGATTGGTCGATGATCTCTGTTTAAATAGAATGGAGGGTCATTTGTTGATGATCAATTGTGAGAAAATATCTTGTAAAATATCTTTGTAATCCTTTTCTTTTTCTTTAATAAACTCCTCCAAGCGGTCGTGTTGGCTGGGGCCGTGGATGTTTCCCCATAAGGTTTTTACCACGTCAAAACATCGGTGTGTTGATATTTGATCTAGTTGCGTGAGTGGTTACTAGAGGTTTTCATCCTCTGTTGGAATACCTGTTTTGTCGAACGGGGATTGTGATAAGACTTGTAGTAGTGGGATATCTATGGTGTTGATTTTTCAAGTGAAAAGAAATGGTGAGAAATTCAAAAATGGAGATAGAGAAGTTTAATGGGAAAATTTTTGCATTGTGGAAGATCAATATGGAGGATATGTTGGTGGAAAAAGATCATTGGATCATGATGGTTCTAGATACTAAACCTACAGGAACTTCAATAGATGACTGGAAAAAGTTGGATCGGATGGCGAAGAGCACAATCCAACTTTGTCTCTTAGATTCAATATTACTGAATGTGTCAAAGGAATCTACAACCAAATATTTATGGGATAAGTTGGGGAAGTTGTATGATCACATACCTTCAAACCTTCCTTAACTTTAACAACAAGAGAATAGCATTTTCATCAAACTTTACTTTAGTATCACATCATGAAACTAGTCTAAAACAGGTGTTTCGGGTAAAAACGTCATAACTTATTCATAAAATATCTAAATTTAGTAAGATCAAATGTGTTGGTTAGAGTACATTCTGTAGTATTGTGTGTACAATTTTTAGATCCATACAAAAATTATGTCGTTTGGGGCACACTCTACAACTTCTCTCTCCAGAATAAGCCAAAATTCAACAAGGTATGCCATTTTTTCTATAACTCCTTTTCTAAGAGGTTCTAAGTAGTGACACCTGGAGGAATTGCAGAAAACACACTAAAGAAAATTGTGTACTATCTTCAGATATTTATTCATTACATGTACATATTTATTATTATTTCAATTTAGGGTTATTGACCAATCCAAAACTATCCCTTGCAATTATCCTTCATGGGCACCTCTTCTCTATTTAATGCAATCCCTTATGGTGGGGGTCATATCCCTCCTTTGTCCCCCTCGCTTGAAGATGCTTTCTAGGAACAATTCAAGCTTAATACTAGTTCCAAATGTTTTAGTGGAGGGAGTCATGGGTCTCAATCCTAAATGAATCTGGTTGGGTCTATGCCTTTTTATTTTTTTGGTACTTTAAGAAACAACTCTTTCTCATCATCTGCATTTTTTTCAGGGGGAAACCCATTCTTCAATAAAGACAAACTTATGCAAGGCTTTCTTCCTTCACAAGGAGTGAAGACAAGAGCCTTCTCCTCTCAAGGGCTTGGAAATCCATGGCATGGTTCTCTACCTTTGCAAAGGATGTTGATTGGGGGAAACCCCTCCCATGCTCAGTGGAACCGCAGGAAAGGTCCAGTGCCTATGATAGGAGGATCAGTTGGGGGAAAATGTAACCAAGGTCATTGGAATACCATGTAGAGAGAAATCCCTACGCAAGGTATGTCATTGAATTATGTGAATCCATCGACGATGCAGACTATTGTGTAAACTCCTTATACTAGAAAAGGACACCATGGTTTTTACCAGAACCTTGGTCAGCAAGAAAATTTTTCCTCAAAACCTCGTTGAAGTCAAAATATAGGCTCCTATTTTCCTTTAAATCTATCATAAGCTAGGTTACCTTTCCTAGAAACTGTTCATTTTCTATATTTGTCAAGGTTGTTGAATTATTCAATCTGTCATTATCCACGTTGGCCTCCTATGCCAACTAAGTTTCCCTTAGACATACCTAAATTTGAAGGAAATCCTGGTGAATATCCAGATGAACATGTTACAACATTTAATTTATGGTTATCCTCCAAATCATTGAATTAATCTGTCCATTTGTGATTGTTTCAGCGCACTCTTGAAGGGGTGCTACGAAATGCTATATCAAGCTCGATAAATCAAAGTATTCTTACCTTAATGAACTAGAAATGGTTTTATTAAACCATTTTCAGCTATCAGTGAGATACGATGCTGGAACAAAGTTGTTGGTGAACTTTGAGAAGACAAAGGCCATCCATATCTCTGATCATATCTGAGAATAGCATCGTCACAAGTGTTTGATTAAGGTAAAGGTCCCTCCTACATTTTTTCTCAAGTGGTTACTCAAGTCTTTGGTACCTTGTTTTTCCAATGACGTTGTGACTTATAGAGTGTTCTCTGATGAAGAGAATATTATGAGAGCCCATCAACTGGAATTGATTTATTCTCAATATGGTATGTTGTACAAGATTCTCCCAGATGCACCACAGTTAAATTTTGAAAAAACCAAACCGAAGTTTATGCCTCATGCCGATGGTATAGAAGGATTAGCAAAAATTAATCCCACAAATCAATTGTCTAACCAATTTCAATAGTTATCACTCCAACAGACTGTGGCCAGCCATAATTCTAGTTCGACAACCCCTGCAACACAAATGTCAGAAGTACATAGTGTGCATTCAAAAACTCCCAAAGGTAAACATCAACCCGAGGGAAAAATAAAGGCCAAGGGAAAGAATGGTAAGGGGGATAAAAAGGATGCTAACAATGTTGTAGAGGGTAAAAAAAAGAAGAAGAAGGTTAAGTTTTAGTGTAATATTTGAACATATGATCACTTGAATCACCAATTCCCTCGGCTTGAGGAATCCTAGAAGATTTTGGCACAACAACATTATGTTGTGTTAAATAACAATTTCCCTCAAGGGAAAAATATCGCACATGCTTCCTCATCCATGAACGTGCCTGGGGGAAATCAAGGAGCCCCCATGTGTAACACTAATAATGAATCCGCAAATGTATACATTATGATATTAGATGATCGTATTTAGAACAAGGATCATGATTACAGAATGCCAGAATATGCTAAGGAGGGAAAAGAAGCTTTCAACCCATCACCTCCTCTTCATATTGAGAATACTATGGGAGAAACTACGACTCGCATCCCCAAAGATGCATTTAAGAAGGATTCTCATAATATGAATGCAAGGGATGCTCATAAATACTCCATCATGGAGGATCTATCAAAAACCCCTTATGCAATTTCTTCCCTTGAAGTCCTATAGAGTCGCATCTCATAAAGAAAGGCATTGTTTTCTGCCTTGGGTGTTGTTGAGCCAGCTAACTCAAGAACTATCATTTTTGACCCTTCTGATCATAAAACTCATTTTCCTTACCATGTTTCCTTCTATATAGTAGTGGTTTATGCCACGAAATCGTTGACACAAAATATTTTCCACAAAGTCATAAATGAGGGTGCCTCGACTTGCATGATGTCATTGGAAATTTGGAAGGATATTGGTCAATCCGAGTTGTCTTAGACCACATGGTATAATCCCCTCCTTCTTCATGCAGTTGGAGGGAAACAATGTGTGTGACGACATCGAAGTAGTCGACGTTCCTCTTGAATACAACCTTCTGTTAGGATGAAGTTGGACCTAGAGAATGACAACGATTGTGTCCTTTGTTTTTCATGTAATCTTTTTTCCTCATGAAGGAATGATCGTAACCATTGATCAATTATCATTCTCCCATCCCGACCCTTCATCAAGTGAATCCATGTTCCCGATTATTGACAACCTACAACAAGGTACCTTCAAATTATGTGTTGGATTGTTTCCATCTTTGATGGGCACTTTTAATTTTCTGCCACCTTCGAATGATGTCAAGTTTATTTCGGTTGTCCCTCGTCAGCCTAAAGTTGTGATATTTAAAGTATCTTATTTTCGAACAATTTATTTTAATGATCCATGGAATTTACCTTCCCCATCATCTTCGATTGAAGGGGTAGGGAATCCTTTCATGCCTATGCTCCTATCTGCATCTGAGGTTGCGTACAACATTGTTCAGCAAACCTCGACCAACCGTGATCTGGCTCCCCCTCAGGAGCTAGATCATGTTCTCGAGCCTATTTGGGATCAATACTCTTTTAATACTCATGATCCTTTGTACTTCATATTTTAGAGCCAATGACTGGATCAGATAAACCTTGGGGTGATCTTCACCATAGATCTTCCTTTTTACCCAAGCTTAGGAGAGTAGAATCAAGAGATTTTAACACGACCATGAATGGAGATGTCACTTGTCCTATTAACCCTTTGGCCATGCACATAATTTATGTTGAGGGAAACATGGAAAGTATAGTTGAAATGATTCCAATTGACATCTCTAAAGCCCCTGATGTCATTCAAAACGTCTTCATCGGAGCAGATTGTTCCCCTGAGGAGATTCAGGTGTATACTGAATTATTTAAATATTTCCATGATGTTTTTTCTTAGTCTCATGAGGAGATTCTAGGAACTAACCCTCTTATATGTAAGTTTTAAAAATGTGAAGTAAATTAATGCATATAGATTCTTAAGAAAAACATAATTTAATCAATGGCTCATACACAGAGTACACAAAGATTTTATACTGGAAACCCTCAGCCAGGAAAACCTTTCTTATATTCATTATATCCAATTTCACCATTCACTATACAATATATACAATTATTTTAGGTATTCCATAGATACCAAAACCCTAATCCCTAAAACCAAGATTATTTTTAGTAAACCGCTAAAAATAGCAAAAACCGCCAAAAACCAATTTCAGAGCGCTGTGCGTAACCAGGGGGGCATACCTGTCCCCCATAGAAAAGCACCCGACACACACGACACAAACAGAGCACTACTATGAGGGATCATCAGACGCAGTTTTCAAATCTAACGCTCCCACACACACACATGCCAAGAATATAACACATACCCAACATTCTCCCACTTGTTGATTTATTTGCATCCAGGGGTCCCAATATTATATAGTCAACAATCCAGGGTAGCAATGCCCATTTTTACTCTACACTAGGAGAAATTTTCTGTGCTTACAGAATTTTTCAATGAATCTACAAAATTATTCAAAGTGTCAAGATTTTCCAGCAACACCTTCTTTTCGTCAACCATGTCTCTCATAAAGTGATACTGAACATCAATATGCTTTGTCTTCAAATGATATGTTGGGTTCTTTGCTAGGAAGATTGCACTTTGACAGTCACAATCTAATCTCACTGCTTGTTGTACCAACCCAATACCTAAACACAATCTTTGTACCCATAATGCTTCCTTTCTTGCATGAGTGGCTACCATGTATTCAGCTTCTGTAGTTGAGAGTGCCACTACAGCCTGTCTTTTGATTAGCCAACTAATTTCTCCTCCAAATAGGTTAAACACATACCCACTTGTAGATCTTCTGTGATCCAAATCTCCAACCCAGTCTACATTAACAAAGCCATGTATGTCTACCACTTTGTCCAATCCTGGTCTTCCTTCGTAGCATAATCCATAACTGATAGTGCCACGAAGATACCTGAAGACCCTCTTTACTGTTGTCCAATGCTCCTTCCTTGGTTTTGACATATACCTGCTCAAAAATACCACTGCATGTGCAATGTTCAGTCTAGTACAGACCATTTCATACATAAAACTCCCAACTTCACTAGCATACAGA
>JASDQU010408105.1:0-10578 GCA_032191745.1 Picea mariana
CATCAAGGCTCAGGTTGTAAGTTTCACTTTCTATCAATTTAATACAACAATATGTCCCTTTCCCATAAAGATGATGTCACTTTATTACATAACTCCTTGATCATATGTATATATTAGCTATTGAATATATTGATTTGCTTTCACTTCGATTGGTTTGTACTGTTGTGATTTGAATGGCACAAGAGCATTGGAGCGAAGCTTGGAACAACAGAGACCCAAGGAAGCGTTCATAAGGTATGATCATGATCATTGCCTCTTAGTTCATTCAATAGTCTAGATCTAGGGAAAGAGTATTATTCTGTCCTGTTTTGTTCTAGATCTAGGTGGATCTAGGGAGATCGGTTTTTGTCTGCACTCATGGATTTATCCTATAACATTTATCTTACCACACCACCACGTCCCAACTATGGCGGCTCTTTTCAAGGCTCACTCATCCCTTGAGTCCCTTTCTTGTTGCTCCCCCATTTTTCAAAGAACCCTCTCCCCTCTCTCAGGCCATGACTCCACCCCAAACTCACCCCACCCCAAGCAAGGATGTTTATGCTTCCATCTCAGTCGGGGACATAGTCAACATCCCCTCCTCCATCAAGAAAACCTTGATCCACAGGGGTATTTATCTCAACTGTCTTCCCCTTTCATCTTTCTTGAAATCCACTTCTGCCCATGAAAAATATTGATGATTCTCAACTGCAAACTTGATAATGTATCCTTCTAATGTTGTATCGACCCAGAAATTGATTTCTCACATTACCGGACGATCCAAACGATGAAGAGTTGTGATCTTTTCTGTATCCCAAGCGCAGGTCTTCTTGACTCGTTCTTAGAATTTCGGAGCTTCTTGGAGCCTATCTATCCAGTGGAAAAGTTATTCCAGGAACTTAACCCAGAATATCTTATATTGGTCACTCGATCTTTCTGAGTAAAAGACAACCTCCCATGTATCTTTCACAGATTTCCCTCGCAGCTC
Source organism: Picea mariana (assembly GCA_032191745.1). Lineage (NCBI taxonomy): Eukaryota > Viridiplantae > Streptophyta > Pinopsida > Pinales > Pinaceae > Picea > Picea mariana. The sequence goes on from JASDQU010408105.1 coordinate 968, forward strand.
TACTTCTTTCCTTATGAAGGCGTCGCAAAATTTCTCCCACCACTGATGAATATCGGATCTGTGAATCCACGGAAGCATTCTCCCTACAATTTCCCTTTTAATGCAGGTCCCGACAATGAAACCATTTTGTAGGCATGGAATTTTTCAGACCAGGGTCCTTCTTAGGTTACCAACAAAAGGCATCGAGTAGTCTAGAGCACTAGAATTTTCATCTCCTCTGAAGAGAAGAAATCTCACCCGAAGTGCAACCAAGATAAGAAGATAGGGAAGGGAAAGGAGAATACTTAGGTGGGTTTCCAGAATCTTCAAAGTTCACCATGATCTTGCACAAGACAGAATAATCCCATAATAGATATGAACTTATTCGTAACTGGGAATAAAGACAATCAAGTTGCGGAAGCATTTGTAAACAGAGACAACACATTGATCTTATCAAACATAAATAAGGTACATAGACTATTCATAAGCAAAACATAGAATGACACATTATATTTCAAAATTTTAGGTCCTTCCATATATGTTATCAAAAGAGCTTCTCAGATACAATCTCAGAGACACAATCAAGACTCTGTTATAAGCTTTTGGCTCTAGACTCATGTCTCAGAGGCCTATCTACCCTTTTCCCCCAAAGCCTATACAAGTTACAATCACATAACCTTTTATTTGTTTGTGCCCTCTATACCATCTATGACAAAACCCAACAACCAACCAATTACACCTAACCCTTTTACAATCATATGCATCTCATACATATAGGCTGAGTGGGATATTCTCGATTTAGACTATACATGCTTTCTTGTTCTTGTTCTGTTGTAACTGCTTTTTCCTTGCTGGTGTTGCATTGTCCTTTTTCGCAACCATTTTTTGTTTCTTTGCTCGCTCCGTTGTCCAGCTTCGTTGTGGCTCATGCAACTCTTGTTTGACCAAAATTTGGTCTGTAGTCCTCCTTGCACAACTTCTTACCAAATGAAGGGCCCAACATGGATTTGGGTTTGGGCATTCTTTGTAGCTCCAAAGACTACACAAAGAAAAAATATTGTTATAAGTTTTTTCCACGATGAATTAAAAGACTTACAAAATGATACATTGTAATTTAACATAACACAACTCACCACATATGGGACTGACAGTCGTGAGGGTGTTACCCTCCTCTGTGATCCTAATCTCTCAATGATGCCACTGTGTGTCAGTTACAAGGATCAAATAATCAAAATTAAACAAATATGATTAAAATCAAATTGATGATACATAAGAAATTATTATCAACACATTATCTCACCGTGAATATCTCAGGCCTCGATGGAGAGTCATTGGCAGGTGGAGCACTCGATTGTACAACCTAATCCAAGAAAACCTCTACTATGGTAGCCTTGGTGGATGGGGACGATGGAAATGGTGGGGGGGGAGGTGGCATACAAGTGCATCCACTGTGGATGGATGTGATGGAAGAGGTGGTGTGGATGGGTGGCATGTGGGTGCATCCACTGAGGATGCACCGAATAAGAAATATGTTCGGGATGAGCAATGATGGACTCCCACGGGTTGTACAAGTGATGAAAACTCCCTTGGCCTAGGGTAAGGTAACCCATGAGCAGAGGCTAGGTGCACAGGGAGTGTACTAGTACTATAACTAGTGAATATGTCAACAACCTGCATACATATTAATAATATTGAACTATTAGTACCAAATAGTAAAATTCAACAGCATAAATACAACAAATTTGATATTTAACTCTACACATGACACCTGTGATGCAGGTGACTTGTCCATACCAGATGGACATTCCTCGACATCATCTAGTCCCACAATCCATACAAACACAAGAAAATTAAAAATTAGTGGATGTCATAACATAAATAAATGACCATAGTGAATTTATCAAATGTGACACATACATGTTTATGGGGTGCACCAAATGTGCAGGTTTCCTCTATTGTTGCATCAGTGGTGGAGACATGCACTAATGCATCCATGGGCGTAGAGAGTCTGTTACATGGATGTAACAACTACAAAACAACATACTAATATAAATACATAGAGTACCATATAAATATATAATGATGAAGAACATAGAAATGGTTAAGATACTAACCTCCTCTGTGAAGCTCTGATGTCGACTGGCCTCCATAGACCCCTCGCATGTATGCCTGCAACTCGAGCATATGTGAGGTTCACATGGACGATTGTTATGTCCATGTGCCCTCTCCTCACTCCAATTTGTTGTACATGGTGAATCTCTGACACCTCTATCAATGTCACTGACATGAACCTCCTACCGAGATAGTGAAACAAAGGTATCGTGTTGCACTAGGCTCTAAGTCAATGATGATATAGCTAATTGTACCTATTGCAATTTCTCTGCAACAAGAGGATGTTGGGCAGGGGGGTCAAACATTTTCCTGGTGGGACAAGGACCTGACATGGGATCATTCCTAGCATGCTCTCGGTCCTATGTGGACCCTTGACCCACCCCCTGGAAGTCACCGATGTCGAATTAGTTGACATGCTGACCCAAAATAAATTCAGCCCACAATTTTCACAAAAAAATATAAAGACACCTCCATGTTATTGCAGGGAGGTTTATCAAATACCATGTACCACCTATCCATTCAGTTTTGACTAATTTGTGGGTGGATGCACCAGTCAATGCAAATTTGTTTCTTGGTCACGGGTGGTTGTTGTTGAGATAGATGATCAATAAAAATAGACATTAATTGTTGTTTTTATATACCCAAGTATCCAACTTTCTTTCTATCCAATCCAGTGTTGTAATACTCAAACATTCTTTCCCTATATTTAGAAATAAAAGTCAATTTCCCTTGGGCACTTGCAATGGACCTCACAATGACGTCCAAAGAAGTGGTCAAGGACTCTCTGCTTGGTTATCTTGTGCTTGTTAATTTATCTATGAATGTTCTTAAAGTGTCCAGCCCCTCATTAGTTTCAGGTGTTTAAGTTGGGTGGTTGTGGTGGGTTGGGGTTTTCCTCACCTTGGTCTGTTGGTTGGCGGTTTACATTGTCTCCGAGTTCCATTTTATAATATATGCTAAATTTTAAAAAGACAACTTAATGAATGGACTTATGGAAAAGGTATTGCAAACAACAATTTTATTTTATCCCAACAATATCATTAACATAATTTTGTGTAAAACAAAGAAAAATTGTGTATTATCTTTGCAATGAACTTGAATAAAACATATACAAGATTAGTGAATTGTTGAGAGATTTAAATTCAAGTATTGATTATGTGTAGTGAAACTAGCTAATAAGTGTTCAATATCATTGGGATTTACATCCTTAACTCATGACTAATTGTTTTGTATTTTTTGCAAAGCCAAGAGGAAATGACAAAAAATCAAACATGTCTTTCTTGCAATGGACATGGTGGCAAGATCATGGTTTTTTCTTCCCCTTTATTAGTCTCGTTTGCTTGGTTCAATTGGAAAAATCGCGAGAGTGGTGTACAAATGAGCGCAAAACGCTCTCGCGACCACTTAAAAATCGGGCACATCATGAACGTGCATGTCTTCTCATGAACGTATGCGTTCTCTTACCGACGAACCTACGTGGCATGCTAACTGGATGTTCAGACCTTGCCAAAAATGTAGGATTAGAAACCCCCTCGACACGTTTTCATCCACCAACTTCAGGCACTCATCCATCCATATTTTTAAAATATTTTTTTATTTCTTTGAAAACTTTTAACCATCATAAAATATATGTGAGAAGACTTATTCTATATCCATATTTTTTTAAAATCTTTTCTTCATTCTTTGAAATCTTTTAATCATCATAGAATAACTCAATTTGATAACTTTTAATCATCATAGAATATATTTTATATAGTATAAGTTAACACTAAAAATTATTACAACTTCAACTAATGTTGGATTAAAACTACAATTATTTAACTATTACATATTTCACAACAATATTAATTTAAAAGAATATATTGGCATTACATGTTTTCAGTTTTTAATATTTAATATTTTAAGGTAAAGTTGTTATTTTCTTTTTCTATGGATTTGAACACTTTTTTGTGATTAAGTGCCTATGCTTTTTGATTTACAAATGTTGTAGTTTAAAAGTTTTATGTTTTGTTTTTTTTCTTGATATTATTTTTTCAATTTTATCTAAAAAATTTGGTAAGAAATTGTTGTATCTGCACATTTGAGATTAAGTCTGTAATAATCATAGAGAGTTTTTCAAAATGATAAATTTATTTATATTAAATTCCAATAAAAAAATATAAAAATAAAAATAAAACTCTTAAACAACACCTATACAAACAAGTGTTGTGTGACAGCTTAGTCCCTTCCAAGTAGATTTGGGAATAGAGATGATAGTTGGAAGCTTATAATTATTCATGATGATGATTTTTGGAAACTAGGGAGAGTCGAGGAATATTGTTAAAAAAACAGAAATTAACAGTATGGTAACTAAAGGGTAATTAGAATAGATGTTTAAAAAATACTAAAAAGTATTGTTCAATTATTTTTTAGAAATGAAATGATAAGAAAATTATAAATATTAAAAGGTATATTGAAATTACATTGAATAGCAATTTAAGATATAACTTATATCTTACTGTACATTTATTGAAAACGAATCTACCCAAAAATAGATGGCAGGAAAAAAGTAATTAGTATGAAATGGAATCTTCCCATAAAGTAATATGAAATGTAACATATGAAGAAGATATTTGATAATATAATCTAACGTAAATCGAGGTTTAATGCGTTTTAATGGGAGATGTTCTCGGGGTATTCGCTTATTATTCAGTAATCAAAGCATAATTAATCTACATTGCCAATACTTTTGAACTTGTGTGGTGAGTTGTCACTAAGAAAAGCACAATTAATGTGCATTGGGAAGGGCACGAAGGTGGCAGGGATGGAAGGGAGTGATAAATGATTTGAAACTTTTTGTGAATCTAGGTAGAATGAAGCTTGTGAGTTCGAGTGTGGGGTGGAATTGTAGAGCACGAAAGTTTTGGGTGCAAGATGTATATCACAGAACACGGGGAATGAGAGTTCGATAGCGCCAAGACGGGAACCCAGGGACATAAAATTGGCTAAGTATGGAATGGAAGGGTGGTCGGGTGGGCTCCCGTAAATCGCGGTTTAATGTGTATTAATGGGAGATGTCCTTGATATTTTCGCTTATTAGTGCCAATTTTTTTGAACATGTGTGTTGAGTTGTCACTAGTAAAAGCATAATCAATGTGCATTGGGAAGGGCACGAAGGTAGCATGGATGGAAGGGAGAAATAAATTCTTTGAAACATTTGTGAACTTGGGTAGAGTGAAGCTTCAGAGCTAGAGGAATTATAGAGCACAAAATTTTTATGTGCAAGATATACATCACGGAACTGTAGAGAACAAAAGTTTTCAGTGCAAGATGTATATCATGGAATTGTAGATGACAGAAGTTTCGGGTACAAGATTTATAATAGCGCCAAGCAGGGGACCAATGGCCATAAAGTTGGCTAAGTATGAAATTGTAGATCACTGAAGTTTTGGGTGCAAGATTTATATCATAGAACATGGGGAAGAAGAGTTTGGTTATGACAACCTGGGAATCGGCAGCCATAGAGTTGGCTAGGTATGAAAGGCAACGACTCTCAGTTGAACTCCTGGAAATTGTGGTTGAATGTGTTTTTTTCTTATTAATGCCAATAAGCGAACCTGTGTCCTGAGTTTTCTCTATTAAAATCATAATGAATGTGCATTGGGAAGGACAGGAATGTGGCGAGGATTGAAGAGAGTGATAAATGGTTTCAAACTTTTGCGAACCCGGGTATAGTGAAGGTTGCAGGCATAAAGTTGTCTAAGTATGGAATTGTAGATCACAAAAGTTTTGGGTGCAGGATGTATATCACGGAACACGGGGAATGAAAGTTTGGTTGCGCCAACCCAGAAACTGGCGGCCATAGAATTGGATAAGTATGAAAAGCAACGGCGGTCGGTCGGACTCCCGTAAATCACAATTGAATGCGTTTTTTGCTTATTAATGCCAATAAGCGAACATGTGTGTTGATTTGTTGCTAGTAAAAGCATAATGAATGTGCATTGGGAAGGGAGGGAATGTGGTGGAGATTTAAGAAAGCGATAAATGGTTTGAAACTTTTTTGAACCCGGGTATAGTGAAGCTTGTGAGTTCCAGGAGTCCGGGGTCGAATCGGAAATCACAGAAGTGTTGGGTGAAAAATGTATATCAAAAAAGTGTTGTGTGAAAGATGTATATCATAGAACAAGGGGTATAAGAATTCGATAGCGCTAAGTCGAAACTCCGCAGTGATATAATTGGCTAAGTGTTGAAAGGGGCAGCGGTCACTTGGGCTCATGATGTGACAATATAGATGGAGATGAAGATTTAGCAGTCGGATAACCCAGGAACCCATGATCAATCCAAGAGCTTGAGAAACTCATGTTCAATTTTAAAGAGATTTTGTTTATATTTATCTAAAATGTATTCATATTAATGTATCTTAATAGATTATTTGTGGTCCAAATGCAAACCATGTTCCAATTTGTGGAGGAATTGTAGACCATGGAAGTTTTCGGTGCAAGATGTATATCACAGAAGTTTTGGGTGCAAGATTTATAATAGCGCCAACCCGGAAGTCGGTCGCACTCCCGTAAATCGCAGTTGAATGTGTTTTTTTCTTATTGATGCCAATAAGCGAACCTATGTGTTGAGTTGTCCCTAGTAAAATCATAATGAATGTGCATTGGGAAGGGCAGGAATGTGGCAGGGATTGAAGAGAGAAATAAATATTTTGAAACTTTTGTGAACCCTAGTATAGTTAAGCTTGCGAGTTCCAGGAGTCTGGGGTCGAATTGAAAATCACAAAAGTGTTGGGTGAAAAATGTATATCACGGAAGTGTTGGGTGAAAAATGTATATCACGAAAGTGTTGGGTGCAATATGTATATCATGGAACACGGGGCATAAGAATTTGATAGCGCTAATTTGGGACCCTCCGGTGAGATAATTGGCTAAGTGCTGAAAGGGACATCGTTCGGTCGGTCTCATGATGTGAAGATATAGATGGAGATGAGGATCTAGAAGTCCAATAACCGGGGAACCCGCAACCAATCTAGGAGCTCAAGAAATTCAAGTTCAAGTTTAAAGAGATTTTGTTTATATTTATTTAAAATGTATTCATATTAATGTATCTTAATAGATTATTTGTGGTCGAAATGTAAAACATGTTCAAATTTGAAGGGTGTTTTGGCCTCGCAAATTTTGTTCAAACCCATAAGCAATAGAGAAAAAATATATGACTTAAAATTTTATATATGGAAGCATATTATGAAATAGAGGAAGCTTCAATATATGCACAATATTAAACATGAACATGACCGCAACATGTACAGGGAAATGAGTTAATTTTAAAAATAAATACAAAATTCATATAACAACACCAAACATTGAAGGTCACCATAGAACAACCTCAAATATTTATATTCAAATAAACTGGGCTACAAAATACATTTGAGAATATTTCCCAAAATAGTTGTCTTGGAATTTATAAAAAATATATAGTTCAATACATATTCTGTGAAATATGAATGTGTTTTCCATAATGAAGGGATCGGGACTCCCGCAAACTACAAAGAAAATATGTACAAGAATGAAGTTTGTAGAAAGAAGAAAGACGACGATGGAAAACAACAAGACCTGGCAAGAAGAAAGAGAAAATTGTCAGTTCTCGGTTAAAGCTTTGTTAGAGTAACTGGCTGAAGACATTAACAAAGACAGAAAAATGTGATCAGTATCAACTTACTATGATGGTGTACCATGCCTTGTCATTTTCTATCTGATGTCTTTTTATGGATTTTCTCAGTGGTTATGGGAACCATGTGAAGCGTCCTTTGCCCTTCATTGGTAATCTAGTCGACAGCCTTTTTGAACCACTCTTCAATGTATCTTCTCATGGGTGCCACGTTGATTTCATGCCATATTTTTATATTAAATAATTCACTTTCCAAGTACCTTAGGTCAATACAGAGGTTGTGAAATTCTTCTTGAATATATTGGTTTTTAATCGAATAACCGACTAACCAGTTTTTCATGTCATCTTCACCATATTCAAGAATGCCATAGAAATTTTCAAATGACAGTCTTTTATAGATATGAACTTGATCATCAAATGCTTGCTTGGTTAAAAACAACAAGTCGAATATCAATTTCAGGTCTTGGGCTTCATTGGTTCTGTCAACTAAATCTATCTCAGTTAGCTTCTTGAATAGTTTGTCTCTTCTAGATATGGCCTGGCTACATGCTTGAATGATACCATTCAGTTTTTTTACCTTTTCTTTCCAGCATGCGTTTAGTTGGTCTATTCGATCCGGGGAAGGGATATCCTCCTGTCTTCTTCTGAATTATGTCATACCAGTAAATTTAACACCAAATGGTACAACTACATCGAGGTAGAAACATTTCTCATTCTTGAGATCTGCTTGCAGATACTCATGAAAAGATTTTGTTATTAATTCCATTCTTCTTTTTATATTATTTTCCACATAGCCTCGGGATGATGTGAGAAGGATTACTAATCCTTTTAACTTTGTCAAAGGTGTGGTGGGACCGATCATTTCCAAAGGAGTAGCAATTAGTGGAAGAGGCATTAAAGCTCCCTCCAATTATTTGATTCTCTCCTTTAACATGACATTTTCTAATTCAAGGCTACTAATAGAGTTGTCTAGAGAATCTCCAGTTGATCAGTGTATCTAGGATATCTAGGAAGGGCACATGTTATGTAGGTTGATCTCTGAACAATATTTCCATTTCTTATTCTTTACATCTCTCTTTTCAACCAACTTTTTGGATTCGTTGTCAAAAACAATGCTCTGAAATGCAAAAGAATCTTCTTCGTCCAATGTATCGGTGCCAATTATTTCCATCTCAAGATTATGTGGAGCAGTGCTCTCTAGCTGATTGTATTTGGGGAATATTTTTTCAATGTCAATTTCTAGTTCCATATCTTCAATCGAGAGATCATGGATATCAATTTTTCCCCTCGATCCCTCCTGTTCTTGGACTATTGTTTTCCATTTTTTGCTCGAAGGAAGTTTGTGAGAAATTTCAATTTTGTTGGAGGGAGGGATATTATCTCCTCCTCCAACTGAAGAACTGTGTGTGACTTTCTTGCTTGGGTAGGCCATTAGAGTACTGCTCTGAGATGTTGTGGTCTTAGGTGTGGCGGTTGGGGATTGGGAACTTTTTTCAACCGGGCCTTTTTGTTTCTGCTTGTACAAATCATTGGTAGTGAGTTTTGTCTCAAGGTTGCCAGTGTCAGGAGAAGGACTTCCTGAGGCCTTATATTCTTCTTCATTCAGAATACTGTCAGTGAAAGAACTGTTGAAACCGACAGCCAATAGGTGTTCTACAAAAATACCATCAGGGTCGAACCCTTTTAATTTTTCATCACATTTCAAATTGAAGTTGTGGAAGTGGCCCACGGAACCATCAATCTTGTTCATATTCCTGACCATGAAATTCCCGACTTTCTAAGGTAGACAGATGAATTGAATTTTTATTTTTTCATGGGAAAAGTTCAACCAGTAGGTGTACTGCCTTGCTATTTTAGAAAAAAACTTTGTA
>JASDQU010408107.1:0-10578 GCA_032191745.1 Picea mariana
GTGATTGTTTATTTATTACTGCTCATTATTGGATAATAATTCTACATTGATATAACATTTGAAGAAAAAGGATTATAATTACATTATTACTTATTCACCCCCCCTCTCAGTAATCCAACATCGGTCAGGCTGGTAGTTGGAAATTTGTCCTTAGGAGTTAATGAGGAGATGGGAAGAGTACCCATATGAAATAATTCTTGACCTAACCATGAGATGGGGATTCAAACCCACACAATATTGTTAATGAAGGAAATTAAATAAAGGAACTCGTGGGAAGAGGGGATGGAAAGGAGAGGAGCGCATGCATCTCTCTAATTAATAAGAGAACTAAAAAATAAGCTCATTATGGGTAGAAGAAGTTGTTGGCATCATTTTCAGTCCAATTTGATTACCAAGGTTGTAGATAAGATGAGTGACTATGCAAGTACTCGTTGTAGACCCCCTTGCTTGGTAGAGAGAAAATTGTTTTTCCAAGTTCCTATGCGAGGAGGAGAGTAACCTATGTCCCTGACTGTCGCTGAATAAGAAAGAAGAGTCTCTCTCAGAGCATCATGGTATGTCTAAGGGGTGGCCAACAGTAAATCCATTTAGTAGTTGTCGTGCCTATGGTTGGATAGAATCAGGCACCCCTCTTAGCAGTTTCTTCATGAAATTGGTTTCTTGATAAGTAATTTTATACTATGTGTACTAGAATGGAAGTGATGGTTGAATGTACTTTTTTATGATTAAATTTTACATTGTTTGATTAATCATTAGAAATGCATACCATTTTCTATGATCCACTATATTTTCATGGTTTCTTCTTGCCTATTCTTAGCAGCAGGAGAACTATTGGAAATGGGATTTTAGATGAGTTTGAGAATAAGTTTATGGTTCATGTATTGGTTGAAAATTCCTTAAGGAATTTTTTTCCAAGGATTGGTCTCGTAGGGTAAGAGTCAGAGTAGACTTCGTTGTAATGTTTTAGCCTCATTGATCCCTCAAAAGGTATTTTTCCCTATTTTCGAATTTAAGCTCTGTGAAGGGAAGGCACTGCCTTCAAACCATCAATTCGTGTGACCAAGGAATCATGTCCACGACCCTGTTAAGATATTTAGACACTTAAGGGTTAGTTAATATCTACATGGTCTATTGTGTCGTCAGTTAAAAGTGTGTTTTCTAGCGTGTTTCTTTAGTATGCATTAGTATGCATTTGTAGTTAGGAAATGTGACAGTCGTGATATGTTCCCGACATAGAGTGATCTGATGGTTCATACTCTCTTCGATCTTAACGACCATTGATCCATGTCTTAACACCCGATTGGTCTATGATCTCTATTTAAATAGCATGGAGGGTCATTTGCCAATGATCGATTGTGAGAAAATCTCTTTGTGAGAAAATCTCTCTATAATATTTTTCTTTGCATTAATAAACTGTTCGATGTGGCCACATTGGCTGGGGCTGTGGATGTTTCCTCGTAGGGGTTTTATCATGTGAAAACATCGGTGTGTTGATATTTGATCTGGTTATGTGAGTGGTTATTGAAGGTGTTCATCCTGTGTTGGAATACCTGTGTTGTCAAACATGTTATCAAAGCCGGTTTGAAGACATGCTCCTGTTGTAGATCGAGATCGTGAAGTTGAGTTTCTTCATCTCCATTTTCTAGCATTTTCGTACATTTCTAGGTTGAGAGGAATGCTCCATTGCATCCATAGCACTCGTTTTATTCAGGAACACTTTTTGTTTCACTCGAAAAGGTTTCCTTTTCTCGAGATATGGTCATTACAGTCAGATCCGAAAATATAAATCCTGAATACACATTTTTTAAATTTCTACAAAGTTTTATTTTGGTTTTATTTCGGTTTGTATTTTTTTTATTTTCGGGTTCCTACTCTTTTAGATCTACATATTCTCTTCGCCCCGCACCCTGTGCAATATCGGAAAATCAGAAAGAAATAGAAAAATGTGCATCTTCTGGGTAAGTTAACTGAGATCTAACCCTTGTTGTCATCAAGAAGCAAAATTTTTTTCTTGTGTGAAAAGAGTTTTTTTTTAGCATCGTCTCCAAGGCCATATTCAAGAACAACAACAAAAATAACAACAACACCCTCAATCCTCCCTCTAAATATTAGAATATGTTTTGCTAGACCATTTGGTTAAAACTTGCCTTATTAAGTAAGAGGTCTTGAGTTCAAGTCTCTCTTCTGCTACTTTTTTGAAAAAGTTCATGCTAAAATTGTAAAATGTTATTTATTTTTCATGCAACTTTTATGTTCTAAAATAACTTCATTGTAAAAGTGATCCCTACATCTCTTTATAAAAGTGGGTCACTTCATAAAGCAATGTACACTATCACGTGGTCAATTGGTTACCATTTATGCCTTTAAAAAAAAAAAAAAGGCATAACTCTCACATCGAAAGTCTGTTTTTAGTGTCGTTTGTTTTAAAACCTCATAAATTTTTGAGATCGTTCCATCTAGATCATTAGTTTTAGTTTTTAAATCAAAATTATCTACATATTTAATATAGCTTCTACAAGTAATGTCTTTCTTACTAGCAACAACAACTTCCAATGAAAATCTCATATGGAATATTTATTAAGAAGTAAAGTCTTATACCGGATTACCTTGGGAAAGGAAAAAGAACCCACTGATGATGATAAGAAAGTGAAATGTGATAATAGGAGTGATCAAGCACATGGAATAATCGGAATGCCCATCTCTCCTGATTTAGGATACCACCTCCAAGAAATTGATGACCCTGAAGAAACTTGGGACAAGATTGATTATGTGCTTGGTAAACTCAATATTATTCAAGCACAACAGTTAGAAAATCAAATACTGACCTTGATTCCAAGTGATTTTTCTTTCCTTGGAGACTATCTATCTAGGTTTAAAACACTCATAATTTTATGTGAAGAATGTAAGATAAAAATGGAGGAAGAACATTGCATCTATCTTATTCTTTCTAAGATAGGTAATGCATATTCTATGTTTGTATCTACCTTTTATGCCATGAGAGAAACTCTAGGGAAATATTATGAAAAACCCACTCTTGAGTCCTTTTGTGCTTCTTTGATTAGAGAGGAAGATAATCTTGTACAACTTGGAGTGATCAACATTGCAGGTACCTCCAACAAAGCCTTAGTTCCCAAGAAGAAACATAAACCCAAGTATCCCAACAAGCAACATAACGGTCCCAAACCCACTCAGACAACTTCAGCTCCAAATGGTGACAAATGAGCAAAATATAAAAATAAAAATATTATCAGACATTGCAAATTTTGTGATAAATATGGTCATGATGAGTCCAAATGTTTCAAGAAGATGGAAGCTTTAGAAGCAACGATGAAGAAGCACAACATCAGTATTGATTATACTTCTTCTTCTTCTTCTCATGGACATGAACTTTCTACTTCTGGTTTCTCTTTCAATACACCTTCTACTTCTACTACTGATAAGTGGCTTATTGATTATGGAACATTTTATCATATGGCTAAGGATAGAGACATATTTTCTACTCTAAATGAATGTAACACCAATAAAATATTTGTTGGTGATGATAGATATATTAGTGTTGAAGGATCTGGAATAGTACAAGTAGAAAATGACCATTTCAATGATGTATTATGTCTTCCAATTATTTCTTGTAACCTTTTATCAATATATCAAATCACTCATTTAGGTGAAGGTAAAACCATATAGTTTTCACCTCAGCAAGTTGTAATCAAGGATCTAAAATATCCTATTCATGTTCTTGCAATTGGAATTGCTTATGATATTACCAGGTTGTACAAGTTTGACAACTTTGGGTCATCATCTTTTTCATCAGGTTTTATTACCCATAGCGATGACCTGAGCAAACTTTGGCATGAGCAGTTTGGTCATCTAAACTATCGATCATTACAACAATCATGTAATCAACAGATGGTGACTGGTCTTCCTCTTGTTTCATGCAAAGATGGTGTTTTTATTGGTTGTGTTCTGTACAAACATCATCAGGATAGTTTTGAAAAATGTGCCTCTTGGCTCTCCTCAGGTCCTTTGTAGCTTGTTCACAGTGATTTGTGTGGTCCACTTTCATCTCCTTCTTTTTTTGGGTGCAATTATTTCTTGACTTTCATTGATGACTTTTCCAGACATGGGTTTACTTCTTAAAACTTAAGAGAGAAGTTTTTGACAAGTTTTTGGCCTACAAGACCCTTGTAGAAAAAAAATTTGGACATCAAATTCAAAGGTTAAGAACAGATAATGGAGGCGAATATGTGAACAATAATTTGAAAAATTACTGCACTACACAGGGAATCCAAATGCAACACAATGTTCCATATACACCACAACAAAATGGTGTTGTTGAGAGAAAGAACTACACATTAAAAGAAATGGCTAATTGTATGATCCAATCTAACGGATTAAGTCTAAAGTATTGGGCAAAAGCCATCAAATGTGAAAATTACATAGTAAATCACACTCCCACAAAGGCTCTTAAAAATATAACACTGGAAGAAGCTTGGACTAAAATTAAACCAGATGTAAGTCACTTCCATGTATTTGGTAGTATAGCATGGGCTCACATTCCTGATGAGAAAAGGAAAGCATTGTAGCCTAAAAGTGAGAAGTGTATATTTGTTGGTTATTATGAAGATGTCAAAGGTTACAGACTTCTTGAATCACATTGTAATGAAATTATTAATAGAAGAGATGTTAAATTTGATGAAAATATCTGGGCCTGCGAGCCTAATTCGACATTTGTGCCTTCTTTGGCATGGAATCCTAATTTGACGGTTGTTTCTTATTCGTCCTGCGAGCCATATTCAGTGTTTGTGCCATCTTATGATTTGGTTTATTCTTCAGATGATGACAATTAGGATGAAAATACACCTCCTCCTACTCACCCTCCTCCATATGAGTCCTTTGAATGTGATCCTAGATGGGTCCATTCAACATGAGAAGAAACTGGTGATCTTGTCGGTGATCCTTTAGATCAATGTCAGACACGTTCACAGTTCCAACGACCCTCTTCTCTTTTGGCTCAAGTTTTAGAAAATCATGATCCAGAGACATTTGCAGAAGATTTAGGTCATCCAGATGTGGATACAACAATGAATGAAGAGTATCATTCTTTAATGGAAAATGATACTTGGGATCTTGTAACTCTTCCAAAAGGAAGAAAACTTGTCAGATGTAAATGGGTCTACAAAAATAAGTATGCATCATATGAAAGTGTTGAAAGACACAAGGCTCGTTTAGTTGCCAATGGATTTTCCCAAGTTGAAGGAATTGACTATCATGAAACCTTTTCCCCTGTAGAAAAAATGAATTCCATCTGCCTTGTTCTTGCCCTTGCTACCTCACATAAATAGGAGGTCCATCAGATGGATATTAAATCTTCCTTCTTGCATGGATATTTGCAAGAATAAATATACATAGAACAACCTATGGCTATATCCATAATGACTCTAGCCTTCTTTTTCGCCTTAAGAAATCTCTTTATGGTCTCAAGCAAGATCCTCGAGCTTGGTATGCCAAAATGGACACCTTTCTTATTGCCATTGGATTCTCTACACACCACTTTGATCCTAATGTTTATACCAAGTAAGTAGGAACCCATATCATAATCCTTGTCCTTTATGTTGATGACCTTATCTTACTGGTAGTGCCTCAAAAATTTTAAATCATATGAAAACCAGCCTTAAGAAGAAATTTGAAATGACAAACTTAGGTTTTTGCACTATTTCCTTGGCCTCCAAGTTTTTCAAACCAATGAAGGAATTTTTCTTTCCCAGTCTAAGTATGATTGTGACCTTCTTTGTCTCTTTCACATGGACAATTGTAAACCAACCCCTTCTCCCTTTGAGTCTGGATTCAAGCTTACTGCCACCTATCCTTCTACTAAAGTTGATTCCACCTTGTACCGTTAATTAGTTTGTAGCCTCTTCTACTTGACTCATACCCATCCTAATCTTTCCTTTGTTGTTGGTGTTGTTGCCCAGTATATGCAAACGCCCCATGAAAGCCATTAGAAAGTAGCTAAAAGGATACTTCACTATGTTTGTGGTACAGTTCAGTTTGGGATACATTACAGTTTAGGGGGTCTCCTTTATTGGTTGGTTTCACTTATTCATATTGGGTCGATGACCCTAATGATCGTAAGTCTACTGTAGGTTATGTTTTCAGGATTGGTTCAGGAACTGTCACTTGGGCCTATAAGAAACAACAGGCTATTGCACTTTCTTCAGCAGAAGTAGAGTACCGAACAACGATAAATGCAAATCAGGAAGCCCTGTGGCTTCCACAAATCCTTTCATAGTTTGGATTCTAGCACCAACATCCAACTAGCCTTTGGTGTGATAATCAGAGTGAAATCAATATTTCCAAAGACCTAGTTCAACATTAGTGTAGCAAACACATCAAGCTACACATGCACTTCATTAGAAAGCTCATTCATGATCAAGTTATTGAAGTGCTCTTTTTCCCTACAGAAGATCAAGTTGCAGATATTTTCACAAACTCTCTTACAGAAGCGAAGTTTTTCAAACTTTGATCTATTTTAAGAGTTCAGGAAGTTGTCATTAAAGGGGGATAGGCTCTAATGCTTGATTCGTTCTCCTATTGTGTCACAATTGTAAATCCTTCAATCTTATCGCAAGTTGTTATTAAGGGGGGATGTTAATATATTTAGACACTTAGGAGTTAGTTAAGATCTACTTGGTCTATTGTGTCATTAGGTAAAAGTGTGTTTTTTAGTGTGTTTCTTTAGTATGCATTTGTAGTTATGAAATATAACAGTCACAATATGTTCCCAACATAGAGTGATATGACAGTTCATACTCTCCTAGATCTTAACGACCATTGATCTGTGGCTTAACACCCAATTGGTCATGATCTCTATTTAAAGAGCATGGAGGGTCATTTGTTGAAGATCGATTGTGAGAAACTCTCTTGTAAAATCTCTTCGTAATATTTTTCTTTGCATTAATAAATGGCNTTTACCATGTGAAAACATCGGTGTGTTGATCTTTGATCTAGTTATGTGAGTGGTTAATGAAGGTGTTATTCTTCTGTTGGAATACCTGTGTTTTCTAACACACTCTAAGATAAATAATGGCCAAATGTAGAGCGTACTTCCTTGAGGCTTGTCCGAGAATCCATATGACCGGGACCTAGGAACCCATCATTAGGTGTGAAAGGAGATAAGATTTTTTGGCTTCGAAACTATGGGAGTTCAGAGCTCTGGGAAACTATGACATCACCAACTCCAAAACCAACCAAAGGAATCTTGTTGGTTTAGTTACCAGTGAAGTTGACCGACATCTAGCGATTTTCCTAACCATGACTATGGAATCTGTCCCACCGTGAAACCCTGTTTCACTTACCTGTCGCAAAGTAATGTGATCTATAGATCTAAGGGTACTTGGGAGCCTCCTTGACCATTGGATCTATGTCATGGTCAATCTGACATTGAATACTTCAAGAAAGCAATGGTTTCATAACACCAAAACCCCCGAATGATGGAGTTGATAATTAACATGGACCATGGATCTAAGGATCCTTTAGGACCCTTCTCGACTATTAGCTCGATCCTAGTGAAAGGATATCATAAATTATTTTGTTAAAGTCCTACTTTGGGAGGTTTTACGTGATGGTGAACGAGAATATCGTCGAAGTGTCGAAGGACGGAGTAGTGTGGCCTGCTGATGTCACCTAGGGTGATGTGTACCCATAGCAGGTGTGCCATGTGTCATCCTGATTCAGGACCCTCATATACCTTATGTGTCAAATAGACCTTGACATGTGTCACCAGTTGATTGGGCCACCTGTCACCCTTGTCGTTTGCCAATTGTCTTCCATTGGATATACGCTATGGTCAGTCTAATGTTAACAACTCTAGGAGAAAGGGGGTGTTAAGTGGGTATAACCCCCGAACGCTAAACTCATGAAGTGACAAGAACCGTACATCTGAGGATGCTTCGATATCTCCCATGATTGTTAGATCTAAGTCGCAGTTAGTCTGACATTGACCACTTCGATAGCAAATATGAAGTTACACAACAGATTCCATAAATGATGAAGTTACAAATTAATGGAGGCTATAGATCTATGGATCTACGTGGAAAAATATCGACCAAGAGATCTAAGGGGCATTGGAAGGTTGTCAGTCTGGGGTGGCATGGCACACTGATGTCACCCAGGGTGATGTGGAACCACATTCAACGTTCTATGTGTCACCTCGATTTGTGCTTTTTTTAGACCCTATGTTCCCATTAGAATGTGACATGTGTCACCCACTGATGGGGCTACATGTCATTTATGCCTTGTCGCATGTCACCCCCCCTGACACATATTCACATGGCCTAATAATGTGTGGACACTTTGAGAGTCTAGGAAGAGATGAATGAGACTTTATGATGTTGTTATATGTTTTGAAATTTTTAATTATGTGTTGTTAATGTTACAAATAAAGAAGTTGAATTCACCTTATAAATTGTATGTGTTGTTCCTAAACAAGTAGGTAATTAGCTAACATAAAATGTTTTATCAGCACTCAAGCAGTCAATGGACAGCAAGAAAGTTGTAGCGTAAAGGATGGTGACACACCATGAGTTGGGGGAAAGCTCCCACAATATAGAGGATGAGTCTGATGAGAAGAAGGGGGTGGAAACTCCTCCATATTTGGATGAAACCGTAAGAAGCCTCATGGTAGAATTACAGAGCCGTAAGGATGAGAATGAAAGGCTCATAAAAGAATAAGAAAAGAAAACTGAAATTAATGCATTCATACTACAAAGCCTATCATATATACAAAGGAAAATCCAACATGGACCAACATCCATTCATATTGACAGACATCATACTAAGAAAACCCAAAGTCCACCTAAGATACCAAAGCATGGTCTTGAAAGTGGCCACAAAAGGAGGAGCACCTCGAATAAGGACCAACATGGAGCCAAGAAAAAATCAATGGAAGAATCTTTTGGTGAGGAAACTGACAACTCCAAGGGATCTTCTAGTAGAAAAACTAGTTCACATTCCCAAAGGAAAAGAATGAGGAGGAAACATTCCAAGACCCATGAAACGAAAGAGTTTAAGAAATCCAAACCACCCAATTTCAATGGAGAAATTAAGAAGGGGGAAGAAAAAAAATTATGGCTAGATGACTTGAAGAGGTACTTCAGAGTCCATGACTACTCTGAAAAAATAAAGGCTTGAATAACCACTTTCAACCTAAATGGAAAGGCCTCCATTTGGTGGGAGGACCTTAGGAATGTGAAAGGAGTCCATGAGAAGGAGTTGTCTTGGAAATAATTTGACAAATACATCAAGAAGAAGTATCTGTCAGAGAAATACTTTGATGGGAATACCAATGAGTTCTATGAACTCAAGTTGGGACAACTCAAAATAGATGAATATATCAACAAATTTCTTGAGTTCATAAGGTATGTGCCCTACATAAAGGATGAAAAGCTAAAGATGCAATGATTCATTAGTGTACTTCCTCAGTCCTTTTGGGACAAAATTAAATTTGATGAGCCAAAGACATTAGAAGATACTATCCTAAAAACAAGGTATTTCTATGAGCAATTGAAGAATAAGATAGAACATCATGAGAACTGGAAGAAGAAAAACAATTCAAGATTCAAGAATAAGGAGTTTAAATCCTCAATATTTAAGAACCATGGGAAAATATCTATGATGTAGGAGAATCGCAAGGGTGTGCAAGCATAGCCAGCAGTGAGCCAACACAGAGATAAGGGACAACTGGAAAAGAACTGAGCACATTTTTTGAAAATGTTTTGAAATATTAATAAAGTCATTAAGTGGAGGCATGCTTGTATTACTTTAATCAGACCTGAGTGTCCCACTCTCATCTGAAGTAGATAGAGGTATTTATGCAAAGTTAATGTAGGTAGATAGAATTTAATTCTAGATTAGACAGTTTTAGAATGCAAGAGGGAAATGGGATATAGACACCCTCATTGTATAATTGTAAGATTATTATGAGAACAGAGCACAGAGAAGAGCACAACGAACTGAAGTTGAAAACACCCATGTACAGAGATTTGAATTAATAGAAAGAGCTTCTATTCACACCCAATTCGTCACCTGGTGAGCAAATCGCGGGTGCTTACATGCCCTGTTGGGTCATGCAGGGCATGACAGATGTGGAAGGAAAGGTTAGAGGAAACAAAACAAACTACAAGCTAGAATTAAACAGAAAAAAACTGAACTATGAACATACGGATAAAGAAACAATAAACACAAAATGACACCGATATCACCAATGGTTTTGAGCTGGTCTATTGATGAAATCAGAGCACGATGAAGGAAGAGAACTGTGGCTCCTTCTTCCCCCAATGGAAGGCTCTTTGAGGCCCTCACAAAGTTTTCTTTCCTTACAATGAGCAGAACTGAGCATGGCAGTGAAAGAACTCCCAGCGATGCTGCCGATGTGTTATCGTTAAAGAATGAGTCCTTAACAATCTGAGCAGCATAACAATGCCTGAAATTCCTTTCGAAAACAATGTATCTTCACAGCTTTTTATAGCAGATCCTCGAGCGATTATGTAACCTCTTCAAAGTGTGAACAGGGGCCCTTTT
>JASDQU010408115.1:0-10578 GCA_032191745.1 Picea mariana
TCTCATCTCATCCCTAATCAATGGTTGAGATCATCTCAAGTAAATCTCAACTCAAAACCCACTTTACTTAAGTTTCCATAGTTTCACTTTATGTCCCTTAATTCACCCACAAAGTGAATTAATTGTCACTTTAGGCTAAAATGACCAAATTTCACTTTTGACTTAAATCTCCTAACTCAAAGTGAAATTAGACATAAAGTACATGGTACAAGGTACAAAGTACTTCCCTCAGGTGTTTAGAAGCTCACAAATACAAGGGTACCACTTTCCAAGGTACCCAAATCTCAACAATAATGTCCATCCATAATCAATAGAAGAAGTCTCCAAGAGGTGCGCACCACCTTAGCTCAACAATTCACCAAGAGACATCACCAAAAATCATTTGCACAAGAGAGATATCCAAATTTCCCAAGTAGGGCGCAAATTTCAGTCACAATAGTCTTCTCACAATAGGAGAGCTATGATAAAATGACAAGAGTTTGATCTCTATTTATACAAATCCTCTTAAAAGTGTTTGTCCACTTAATTTTAGGGTAACCACAAAGTAAGGGGACAACAACCCTTACTTTCCCCCTTTACATTACCAAATTCAAATTGAACTTTAAAAAAATGCACATAAGAAAGCCTAATGTGACATCGTCCCTCTTCTAGGGTGACGATTTGACACTTTTGTTAAGGTTTAAGCTATTATTA
Source organism: Picea mariana (assembly GCA_032191745.1). Classification (NCBI taxonomy): domain Eukaryota; kingdom Viridiplantae; phylum Streptophyta; class Pinopsida; order Pinales; family Pinaceae; genus Picea; species Picea mariana. Next base: position 694 of record JASDQU010408115.1, read on the forward strand.
GAGTTCTTTGTATTTCACTAGATAACAATAGCATAAGATAGGATCACTAAGAAATACACAATCACAAGAGACACATCATTTATCCTAGGAAACCCTCATGGGGGAGAAAACCCAACAAAACTTCCTTATTATAGATAGCTAGCCAATACAATGCCAAGAGATAACTCAAACAAATACATAAATTCCTCTCCCAAGAATGTCTCTCTCTCTCTCTCTCTCTCTCTCTCTCTCTCTCTCTCTCTCTCACTGCGGCTCCGAAACATGCTCCTCAAATGAACAAGTGAGTGTGTCTATGTGAGGTGCTAGCCTCCTTATTTATACAAATCTGGCACGTGTGGAGGTGTCTCCACTGGTAGGGCCGACTTCTCATTCTGGGTGGTTATAACCACTTTAATATATTATGGGGCCGACTTTTCATTTAGCCCATTACAATTTGGGTTTGACCAATCCACAAAAGGAGATTTGGTCAATTACAATACCCGACATGATCAATCCACAAAAGGGGATTTGGTCAATTACAATACCCGACATGATCAATCCACAAAAGGGGATTGATCTAATGAATAATACATCAATAATAATTAGAATACTCTTTGCAGTTACATTATTTCAACAACTTTTTGCAAGTCGTTGGAGTCGAGGATGGAAGTCGTTGGACCTTCTAGGGCCTCCCTCTCATGCGCTAGGGTTTCCTCCTCAAGCTAAGCCTTCTCCCATCAAAACATGCCAAGTGTCCTTCACCACCAAATCCCTAGCCCAAGGTTGACGTCAAGCTCCTCAAATGTGACGTTTTAGCCTCAAGAGAAAGACGTTGGGCTAGTAATGGGCTAGGATAGATCCTCCAAGGTGTCTCTAATGGCCTACAAAGGCTACCATCATCGTCCGATGTGTGGGCCATGGTATCCATCCTATGGGCTTCAAGCCCCAAGGAAGCCCAAGCTAGGCTTGTTCTTCCAAATCTGTTCACAAAGCAAGGTCCTGCAAAGACAATGAATAAGCCCTCCAAGGATCTCAAGTCAAATGCATCATGATAAGTAAATCAAGTCAATAAAAGAGCCATCTAAGCATCTGCATCAAAAACCACCTCATCAAAACAAACAACTGCTCAAAGACCCTATGCAATTTGCCAAGTTTGGGTATGGGAGGGTTGCCAAAGCGACCTGTTGGATGATTCGTACCTCAAGTTTAGGAATGTGTCCCAAGTGGACCCCTCTCTAGGTTATGTGGACAAAGTGTCATGGATGGGGGCAAGACTTTTGGGCATGGGGTTCATGACATATAAGGGATCGAAGTGTCTCATTTATGGGTGTCTTTGTAGAGGGTGTGTTGCACCTTCGTTTTCAATGCATTCTTTTTCCAAACCCATTTATTTCCTTTTGTTCTTTTAAGATGTTTCCAGGTTGAAGCCAAGGTGGGGCTTTCTACCTAAGCATGAAAAATGGTGCCCACCTTGACTACCCTAGTCACATCATGCTTCCCCAAGTCGAAGACAATGTGTGAAGCTTCTACCTAAGCATGAAAAAAATTGCCCACATGCTCCACCTTGGTTGGCATTTTGTATTAGTTATTTTTCACGGGTCCCATCGGCTTCTTATGAGAGACATTTCATTGTCCTCAAGATCCCTAGGCGAGCATCTAGAAGGTTCATGATTGGCTTTTATCTTTTGCCAGCTACAAGACTCTGGGCCTTCAGCCCCTTCTTCCCATGAAATGAGGGACAATCCCTTCTTGGGTCAATATACCCGAAAATCCCAAAAGGTAAGGAGATGGGGGGATTTAGTGTGGAGAGTGACAAGTATGGTCGGGAATGGCACGATGTCTCGTCAAGAGGACCTCCCAGTAGAAAACCTATCCCTAAGGGTCACCACTTACTAGGGAACAATGTCAACCACCAAGGTGAAACAAGGAAAAGAGCATAATTTCCAAGTAGACGTTACACAATCAAAAGCAATTTAAAATGCAACAAACTCAAATGCCTCAAATATTGAAATGGCACTCACCATAATACTTGGCTTGTACCTCATGGAGCAAGACCCAATGTCTTCCGGAAGTACGCTGATGTGGTGGATACCCTCATGATGAACCTGAGATCTGTGGTGGTGAAGCGGGCCTTTATCTGTGCAAGTGGACACTGTTGGTCAATCTGTCTCTTGGTACTCCATGTCTGCAACTTGAGGGCCTTGAGACATCATCTCCTTAGTTATCCCGAAGAAATGGGGATAATAAGATGGTATGTAGACAATGGGGCATCAAGACATATGACTTATGATAGGAAACTCTTCAACAAGCTTCAAAGCCAAGAGGGAAGAATGAGTGTGGAGTTGGGTGATGATGCCACTTAACTTGTGAAAGGATAGGGCTCCATTACCTACCAAATGCCATTAGGTGATGTTCTTGAGTTGCATGGTGGTTTGATTTTTACTGGTTTGAAGAAATATATTCTTTAAGTTTCTTGGATGACAAGTTTTTAGTGTAGAGTTGCATTTGAAGGGCAGCAATGTGTTATCAATGGATGTAGTCTAGCAAATCCGAGGACATTGGCTAATGGTGTGTAGGATGTACTTGTTGATCCTATGGTGCTTTTGTTAGCTTTTTAGCTCGAGAGGTACTCCGCATGTGTGTCTTGTATGCGGAAGTAACCTTGTACCTACACTACTAGACACTTGACTTTGTAATGGGTTTTTATAAAGTTGTGATAAAGTGGTTCTTTTATGTAAGTGACTTTTTAATGAAGTGTACTTTCTAATATTAAAGTGACTTTACTTCATAAAGTGCACTTATGTTATAAAGTGAAAATGTACCTTAATATCTTTAAGTGATTTATTTTGGAGGGAATGAATCATGACCCTTGATCTTGTAAAGGAAAGCTTAGATCTTGGCCAGTAGATCTAGGGTTGGAAAAGGTGAAGGGTCACTTTCAGATTACAAGAGAATGCATTGGGTAGTGTGCAAGACAACAATGAGAAGGAGATTGAGTGAGGTTTCTAAGATAACTTGAGAGAGGAAAGTTAGGGAAGCAAGGAGGGTGCATTTCCCAAGAGATATTGGGCACAAATCCCAAGAGAATATTTTTGTATGAGTGTTGATAGTTATTGGGCACAATCCATACAGCAAGGGAAAGAGGGCATGGAAATCGAGGCAAGTTTGGCACGATTTTCGAGGCCGTTTTGGAGGGTTTTTCTTGTTGTAGCAGGGTCATATAGAGTTGACCGTACATCAGATTGTGGGCACATTTTCCAAGGTGCTGATTTCTGGGAAGGCCATACAACATTACGGACTTGGCACGTTTTCCAAGGAAGAATATTGTGGGGGCAGTTTTTGTGTGTTATAAGTCTATTTCTCTTGCTGGAAATTGTATTGTTGTTGCTGATATGTATTTTCCTGAAGTTATATAAATCTCTCTCTATCATTGGGTTTCCCCACATTGGGGTTTTCCCTGGCATTGCCTAAATTTCTGAATATTTATGGGTTGAATGGTTGTTGTTCATAGTGTTTATTCCGCTGCAAAATTGCTTAGCAACGTGTATTTATGTTTATGGTAATTTATGAATGTGGGTTTAGACATTTCAGAGTTCATAGAAGACAGTTATCTCTAGGTTGCTAAGTGTATGACAGAACTTAGTACTTGTTGATTTTGTCATTTAAATTTCTACATGGTATCAGAGCTTGGGCTCTGAGTTACAATGAGCAGTGATATTTTTGGGCAAGGTTTGAAGGGAATTTTCTTTGGTYACTCTAGTATCTAGTGTCGGTAGTGGAGGATTTGGGGGTTATATCAGATGGATTGTTGACAGTGGAGCCTCTTGTCACATCATGGGAATTTGGCGAGTATTCCTTATTATCACAGAGACAGGTCCTGGCCGGCTGGTGGAGAGTGAAGGAGGTATGGCGCGAGCTRTAAATGGAGTTGGTGTTAAGGTTTAAGCTATTATTAAGTTTCTTTTCAATTTACTAGATAACCATAGCATAGATAGGATCACTAAGAGAAACACAATCATAAGATACACAACATTTATCCTGGAAAACCCTCAAGGGGGAGAAAACCTAGCAAAAACTTCCTTAATATAGATAGCCAATACAATGCCATGACAATAACCAAAACACTAGGAAATATCCAACACTGAGCAATGTGCCTCTCTCTTCCTTCTTCTCCCAACTGCAGCTACCAAACTTGCGCACTTGATGATCGAATGAGTGAGTGATCAATTGAGGCACTGGCTTCCTTTATTTATACAAACTGGCAGGTGTCAGAAAGGTGTCTCTTCACTGGGCAGGGCCGACTTGTCTTCTTAGTGGTTAAAACCACTTTAATTAGCCTCGGGACCGACTTCTCAATTTGCATAATATATTTAGGGTTTGATCAATCCACAAAAGGGGATTTGGTCAATTACAATGCCTAACATTATCAATCCACAAAAAGGGATTGATCTAATGAATAATAACTCAATAATAAATAGAATACTCTTTGCAGTTACAATACCCTTAACAAGAACGGTATTCTACAACATCATCAGGAGAGAGAGAGGGCAACAACATCAACGGCATCTGGAACACTGACTGGCATATCTATAAATCATCGAAAGTTTTTCTCATCATCAATATCATCATCCACAGCAGGGACCTAGAATGGCATCATCATCTGCATCAACATGGATTAGTATAACACTAATACATCATCATCATCAATAACAGCACAAGGCTGATACAACATCAACAACAACAGTATCACAACACGAAGGCTGGAGCATCATCAACAACAACAGCATCATAACACGAAAGCTAGAGCATCATCAACAACAACAGCATCACAGCACGAAGGTTGGAGCATCATCAACATCAACACTAGGATGGAAATCTTTAGCACGAAGTTGGCATCTCAACAACATCAGCACGAAGTTGGCATCTCAACAACATCAGCACAAAGCTGGAAATCTTCAGTACGAAGCTAGCATCTCAACAACATCAACACGAAGCTGGAAATCTTTAGCACAAGGCTGGCATCACAACAACATCAACATGAAGCTGGAAATCTTCAGCACAAGGTTGGCATCACAACAACATCAGCATGAAGTTGGAAATCTTCATCACAAGGCGCATCACAACAACATCAGCACGAAGCTAGAAATCTTCAGGACTAGGCTGGCATCAACACTACTCCCCCTTTCGAGGGAGGTCCTTTCTAACTACACCAAGCTTATCTCGAAAGTGCTCAAACTTTACACGAGATAGAGGCTTGGTCAACACATCAACAACCTGTTCATCTGTGCTAACATACTGGAGCTTTATGGCTCCTCTCTGCACAATATCACAGATGTAATGATATCGGATCTCTATGTGTTTTGCCTTGTCATGGAACACAGGGTTCTCTGTCATCTTTATGCAACTCTGGTTATCACCTAAGTCATAGGGTTGGCCGAACCTAAAGCTTGAGGTTCGATATTCGGTGAACCTCAAGGTTTGTCGAACCTAAACACACTTGAATGCGTGCCTGAATTCAAACCTTAGGATGAATTTTAGGGAGAATTTTATTGAGGTTTGGGATGAGGCTATATTAGGGTTCAATATGTATAGTCAAACCTAAAGTTGAACCTCATCCGAACCTTATTGGAAAATTCGAACCCGAATCGAACCTAATCGTTGTCGAACCCGAACCATGTGACTTAGGTTATCACATAGGATCACGATTGCTTCCATCTCCAGATCGAATAGACTTGTCAACAACTTCCGAAGCCATATGGCTTCACAACTGGCAGAACATGCAACAATGTATTATGCTTCTATTGTGCTATGAGCAATGCTTGATTGCTTCCTACTCTACCATGAGATCATGGCTGAACCCAGACTGAAACAACATCCTGAAGTGCTCTTTCTGTCAGAGACACTTCCAGCCCAATCTGAATCGGTATAACCACTCAGTCTAAAGTCATGATCTCCATTATAGCTAAAACCACAATCTAATGTACCCTTAAGTTACCTCATCACATGTTTTGTAGCAACCAGGTGAACATGTTTGGGCTCTACCAAAAATTGACTCAAGGTGTTCACAACAAAACATATATCTGGCATGGTGTTCGTCAAATACATCAACGATCCAATGATCTGTCTGTACAGCGTAGCATCAATCAATTCTGACGAAGTGTAAACCAGGAGCTTCAACTTTGTTTCCATGGGTGTATTCATGGATTTGCACTCCAACATATCAAATCTCTTCAGTATTTCAACTGCATACTTCCCTTGGTTAAGGAAGATCTTCTCTGGGCTCTGCCAAACCTCAAGACCTAAGAAATAGTGCATTAGGCCAAGGTCTTTCATCTCAAATTCTGCAGCGAGCTTCTTCTTACAATCAATGACGAGCTTTTCTTTTCCAGTTACGAATAAGTCATCCACATACAACAGCAATATAACAGGCTCATCATTCATAACCTTGAAGTAAAGGTTAGAATCAGCTTTACTATTGGTAAAGCCCAAGCTCGTCAGTAAACTGTCAATCCTTCCATACCAAGCTCTAGGAACTTGCTTCAATCCGTACAGAGCCTTCTTCAACTTGCAGACATGAGTCTTCCTATCTTCAACTTCAAACCCTTGAGGTTGTTCTATATACGCTTCTTCTTCAATGACACCATTCAAGAAAGTTGTGTTCACGTCCATCTGGTGTAACTTCCACTTCATCGTAGCTGCAAAAACTATGATGGTTCTGATTGAAGTGTATCTGGCTACAGGAGCAAACATCTCTTCATAGTCAATGCCTTCCTTTTGAGAAAAGCCACGAGCAACAAATCTTTCTTTATATTTCTCAATACTTCCATCAGCAACATGTTTTATTTTGAAAATCCATTTGGAAGATACCACATCCTTGTTCTTTGGTCTGGGAACTATTTCCCATACATCATTCTTTATAATGGATTGGTATTCTTTTGTCATGGCATCTGCCCATTCTTTCTTCTGAATAGCTTCTTCAAAGCAAGTAGGCTCCTTCTCTAAGAGATCACACATCAAAGCCATGTAAGTAGAGAATGGCTTGGGTTTCTTGACTTGTCTCATGGTTCCTTTGAGGGCACCATATTTCTCTTCATCTTGAATAAGTTCCCTTGCCCAGGCTGGCTTTCTCTTGTGGGAGATCATCATCTGGGGAGGTTTTTGAGATTCTATTATGTCATGATCTTCTAGAATCTCCTCATCATGGGAAGCTATGACTTCCCTCACTGGTTCTGCAACTCTAGGAGCCACAAGTTCTTCTTCATCTACTTCTTCAAGTTGGCATCTTCTTGATTTCTTGAGTGTTGCATCTTCATCAAAGGTTACATCCCTGTTGATCTCAATATGATGGTAACCTGGTGTATAAACTCTGAAGGCCTTGGAGACCTCACAATATCCAACAAATATTCCCTTCTTTCCTGAAGGGTCCAGCTTGGTTCTCTTCTCTTTCAGAATGTGTACAAATACTGGACAACCAAATATTTTGAGATGGCTAACTTCTGGCTTCTTTCCGGAGAACATCTCTTTAGGGGTCTTGAACCCAAGTGCACTATGGGACAATCTGTTTTGTACATATACTGTTCTTTTGCTGCTTCTGCCCATAAGTGCATTGGAAGATCTTGATCATGGATCATAGTCTTCACTGCTTCCATTATAGTTCTGTTCTTTCTTTCTACTACACCATTTTGTTGAGGATTGTAGGGAGTGGTGAGCTCCCTCTTTATCCTGGAATCTTTGCAAAAGTTTGCAAACTCTTTTGAGGTGTATTCTCCTCCATTATCTGACCTGAGTATCTTGATCTTTCTTTCAGAGAGATTCTCTATCAAGGCTTTGAATTCCTTCAATTTACTAAACACTTCATCTTTTGATTTCAAAAAGTAAACCTAGGTTTTGCGAGAATAGTCATCAATAAAAGACACATAGTATACATACCCACTGATGGAGGTTGATGGCATTGGGCCACATACATCTGAGTGAATGAGCTCTAAGACTCCTTCTACTTCACTGTCTCTCTTCGGGAAAGGGTTCTTGATGTTCTTTCCTTGTGCACATCCATTGCACACACCTTCATGGTCAACCTTGAATTCTAGTCGACTTGTGACTGCCTTGCTTACATATGGTAATGCCTTGTAGTTGATGTGAGCTAGTCTTCTATGCCAAAGTTCACATGGATTCTCAATGGAATGGGTCAAGGTTGCTTCTGAGTGACCCTTTAGCTAATACAAGCCACCTTCTTCTTTTCTAATAACAATTGCTTCTTCCATGGTTTTTCCTTTGGGCCACATAAGAACTTCTTCATCTATGAAGGAAACTCTAAAGCCTTTCTTTTCTAAAGCTGAGATACAAAGTAAGTTCTTTGTCAAACCCAATACATATAATACATCCTTCATCTTCATTGGGGTCCCTAAATCAAGTTTGTAATTTGATTCTCCCACTCCTTTGATAGGGTATTGATAATCATCTCCAAGTGTAACTTTATGGGGAAACTTCTTTTCTGTAAGGCAAGAGAGAATGTCTCTTTGACCTGTCATGTGCTTGGAAGCACAACTGTCTATGAGCCAAGTGTCCTCACCAGGTAACACTAATCCTGAGAGGGCAGAGATTAAGGCGTAGTCTTCAAACTGTTCTTTTATCATCTTTGTGTGTTGCTCTTCATCTTCAACTGTATGGGCATGATGACTCTTGTTTCTCTTGTTGTATTCTTCTCGTCTAGATGGGCAATTCTTAACAATATGTCCCATCTTGTCACAATGGTAACATTGGTAGGATGAGAAATATTTTTCTCTTCTTTGACCTTTCTGAAACTTCTGGAATCTCCTTGGAGCGTGAGATTCTTTATGTATGAATTTGTTTGGGGGGTGAGACTCCTTATGAGTTTCTTTTTGGAAGTAAGACCTCTTTCTTCCTCCTTTAGTATGAGTAGCTAAGGCTTGATCTTCATCTCTTGATAGTAATGCTTCTCGGTTAGCTATTCTTGCTTCTTCTTGAACACATTCTTCCCAAAGACTGTCAAAGTTTAATTTCTCCTTTCTGGCACAAATAATTTGGATAAATGCATCCCAAGGTCTTGTGAGACCATTAAGGGTTCTCATTATAAGTTCGTCTTCATCTAGAGTATCACCAATTGCTTCTAGTTGTTCTTTGAATTGTGATATTCTAGAGAAATATTCCTGAATTGTTTCTCCTTTCTACATCCTTGTACTTTTGAGTTGAGTTCTTAGATTCACCTTCCGATCAATGTTCTTTCCTTCATATAATCTGTTTAGGGCATCAAACATTTCTTTTGGAGTCTTCTTTGAAGCCACTTGAGGAATCAAGTTATCTTTAATAGAATCTGCAATGATTCTCTTGGCCCTAACCAATGTTGTATATGTCGTGTCGGGGAAAGTGTCGGCAAGGGTCCGGAATGTAACTTCTCGGCGACATCGGCGGAAAATGTCGGAATATGTCGAAAAATGTCGCAAGACCTCAAAAAAATACAAAAACACTCATTTTTTTCAAATTTTTAAACTTGTAAAGCAACAACAACATCAAATAAACACTTTGCTACATAAATATAAAAATACAACCAATAAATAAGATGCATAAGATGTCAAGTGGTCACATATCGTTACTAAACTAAAAATTCTGAAACATGTTCCTGATAGGATGACAGTAGATACAAAATCACATCAAATGATCAAAATAAATGTGATCAAATGATCAAATGATTTTGTTCTAATTGGACAAATAAGAAATGTTGGGTTGCTTATCTAATCTCCAAGCACCAAGAATCAAGCCAAATGTTAAAATGTATAAAAAGTAAAAATATATTTTTTCTTTTATATACCTTTATTTTAAATTTTAGCTTTGTAAAATCTTGGGTCTTTCCCATGATTAAACCAATCCCAAACCAAGCACGATCCTCCA
>JASDQU010408118.1:0-10578 GCA_032191745.1 Picea mariana
TTATTTCTTAGGTCTTGAGGTATGGCAGAGTCCTGAGAGAATATTCCTTAACCAAGGGAAGTATACGGTTGAAATCCTGAAGAGATTCGACATGTTGGAGTGCAAGCCCATGAATACACCCATGGAAGCGAAGCTGAAGCTATTGGTCGATACTTCGTCAAAATTGATTGATGCCACACTGTACAGACAGATTATTGGATCGCTGATGTACCTGATGAACACCCGACCAGACATTTGTTTTGTCGTGAACAACTTGAGTTAGTTTCTGGTAGAACCCAGATGTGTTCACCTAGTGGCTGCAAAACATGTGATGAGGTACCTTAAAGGTACAATAGATTGTGGTCTCAGCTATGATGGAGATCATGATTTCACATTGAGTGGATATACTGATGCAGATTGGGCAGGAAGTGTTTCTGACAGGAAAATCACTTCAGGATGTTGTTTTAGTTTGGGATCAACTATGATCTCATGGCAGAGTAGGAAGCAATCTAGCATTTCTCTCAACACAGTGAAAGTAGAATACATTGTTGCATGTTCTTCTAGCTCTGAATCTATATGGCTTCAAAAGTTGCTGACCGACCTATTTGACTTAGAGATGAGAGAAACCTTGATTCTATGTGACAACCAAAGATGCATAAAGATGACAGAGAATCCTGTATTCCACGATAGGTCAAAGCACATAGAGATCCATTATCATTACATTTGTGACATGGTGCAAAGAGGAGCCTTAAAGCTCCAGTACATTAGCACGGATGAACAGGTTGCTGATGTGTTGACCAAGCCACTCTCTCATATAAAGTTTGAATACTTTCAAGATAAGCTTGGTATAATCTGAAAGGACCCTCCTCGAAAGGGGGAACATATGTTGTGATGAGACATCTCTTGCTTCTGACCTGATGGTTGTGACGTAAAGCAAGATAATGTGATATGACTAGTACGGTGCTTCCAGCTGGATAGCTGTGACGTAAAGCTAGTCTAGTATCCTGCTTTCGACCTGATGATTGTGATGTAAAGAAGGATGAGTACCTTGCTTTCGACCTGATGGTTGTGACTTAAAGAAAGATGATGTGTGACTAGTACTATGCTTCCGACTGTATAGCTGCGACGTAAAGCAAGTCTAGTTCCCTGCTTCTGACCTGATGGTTGTGATGTAAAGTAGGATGTGTACCTTTCTTCTGACCTGATGGTTTCAACGTAAAGAAATATGATATGATGAGACTAGCACTGAGCTTCTAGCTAAATAGCTGTGACATAAAGCCAGTCTAGTATCCTGCTTCCGACCTGATGGTTGTGACGTAAAGCATGACAAGTATCTTGCTTCCAGCTTGAGTGCTGTGACGTAAAGCAAGACGATGAGATGAGACTAGTACTGTGCTTCCAGCTTGATAGTTGTGATGTAAAGCCAGTCTAGTATCTTGCTTCTAGCTTAAGTGCTATGACGTAAAGCAAGACGATGAGATGAGACTAGTACTATGCTTCCAACCTTATAGCTGTGACATAAAGACAGTCTTGTATTATAATGAGCCAACCTCATGCTGTGATGATGATGATGTATCAGTTTTTATACTAATACATATTGATGGCGATGATGATGGAATTCCTTTGAGAATGACAATGCTGTCCATGAAGAAAACTTCCAATGATTTATAGATACGCAAGTTAGTGTTCCAAGATGATATTGATGATGCTGTCCTCTCACCCACTTGATGTTGTTGTCCTCTCTCTCTCACATGATGCTGCTGAAGAATACCCTTGTTTTTAAGGGGGAGTGTTGAAATAATGTAACTGCAGAAGTCGGAGAAGTCGGCCCTGCCAGTGAAGAGACACTTCACACGTGCCAGTCTTGTATAAATAAGGGCCTCACTTAGATACACACTCACTTGCTCATTTTTGAGACAAGTTTCGAAATTGCAGTTAGAGAAGAAGGAGAGAGAGTGGCACATATCTGGGAGAGGATCTTCTGCATTAGTTTAAGAGATCTCTTGGCATTGTATTGGCTCTCTATATTAAGGAAGTTTTGCTGGGTTTTCTTCCCCTAGAGGGTTTCCCAGGATAAATGTTGTGTCTCTTGTGATTGTGTATTTCTCAGTGATCTTGTATTATGCTATTGTTATCTAATGAAATGCAAAGAACTATAATAATGGCTTAAACATTAACACATTGATAGTGGTTATTCCAAGCACATGATAGGTCAAAGAGATATTCTCTCTTTCCTTTTAGAAAAGAATTTTTCTCAGAAAGTTACACTTGGAGATGATTATCAATACCCTATCAAGGGAGTAGGAGAATCAAACTACAAGCCGAATTCAGGGACTCCAATGAAGATGAAGGATGTACTCTTTGTACCAGGTTTGACAAAGAACCTACTCTCCATATCATCTTTAGAAAATAAAGGCTTCATAATTGCCTTTATAGATGGAGAAGTTCTTATGTGGGATAAAGGAAAAACCATGAAAGAGGAATTCATCATTGGAAAAGAAGAAGCTGGCTTGTACAAGCTAAAGGGTCACTTAGAAGCAACCATGAGCCACGCCATTGAGAATCCATGTGAAATTTTGCATAGAAGATTAGCCCACATCAACTACAAGGCATTACCATATGTATGAAAGGCAGTCACAAGTCTACCAAAACTCAAGGTTGACCATGAAGGTGTGTGCAATGGATGTGCACAAGGGAAGAACATCAATAACCCTTTTCCGAAGAGAGACAATAAAGCATAAGGAGTCTTAGAACTAATTCACTCAGATGTGTGTGGCCCAATGCCATCATCCTCCATCAATGGGTATGTAAACTATGTATCTTTTATTGATGATTATTCTTGTAAAACCTGTGTTTAACTTTTGAAATGAAAAGATGAAGTGTTTAGTAAATTCAAGGAATTCAAAGCCTTGATAGAGAATCTTTCTGAAAGAAAGATCAAGATACTCAAGTTAGATAATGGAGGAGAATACACCTCAAAAGAATTTGTAAGATTTTGTAAAGATGTCAGGATTAAGAGGGAGCTCACCACTCCTTACAATCCTCAACAAAATGGTGTAGCATAAAGAAAGAACATAACTATAATGGAATCAGTGAAGACCATGATCCATGGTCAAGATCTTCCAATGTGCTTATGGGAAGAAGCAACAAAAACAACCGTATATGTACAAAACCGATTGTCCCATAGTGCACTTGGGTTCAACACCCCTGAAGAGATGTTCTCCAGAAAGAAGCCTGAAGTAAGCCATCTCAAAATATTTGGCTGCCTAGTATTTGTACATATTCCAACAGAAAAGAGAACCAAGTTGGACCCTTCAGGAAAGAAGGGAATATTTGTTGGATACTGTGAGGTCTCTAAGGCCTTCAAAGTTTATATACTGGGACACCATCATATTGAGATCAACAGGTATGTGACCTTTGATGAAGATGCAACACTCAAGAAATAAAGAATATGCCAGCTTGAAGAAGTATATGAAGAGGAACCTGTATCTCCTAGAGTTGCAGAACCAGTGATGGAAGTCATAGCTTCCCTTGATGAGGAAATTCTAGAAGATCATGACATAGTAGAATTTCAAGAACCTCCCCAGATGATGATCTCCCATAAGAGAAAGCCTGCTTGGGCTAGGGAGATTATTCAAGATGGAGAGAAGTATGGTGTTCCTGAAGGAACCACGAGACAAGTGAAGAGACCTAAGCCATTCTCTAGTTATATGGCTTTGATGTGTGATATATTAGAGAAGGAGCCTACCTTCTTTGAAGAATCCATTCAGAAGAAAGAATGGGCAGATGCCATAACAAAAGAATACCAATCCATCATAAAGAATGATGTATGGGAAATAATTCCCAGATCGAAGAGAAAGGATGTGGTATCTTCCAGATAGATATTCAAAATAAAACATGTTGCTGATGGAAGTATTGAGAAGTACAAAGCAAGGTTTGTCACTCGTGGTTTTTTCTCAAAAGGAAGGCATTGAGTATGAAGAGACATTTTCTCATGTAGCTAGATACACTTCGATCATAACCATCATAGCCCTTGCAACTAAGATAAAGTGAAAGTTACACCAGATGGGCATAAAGAAAACTTTCCTAAATGGTTTCATTGAAGAAGAAGTGTATATAAAACAACCTCAAGAATTTGAAGTTAAAGATAGGAAGACTCATGTATGTAAGTTGAAGAAGGCTCTGTACGGATTGAAGCAAGCTCCTACAACTTGGTATGGAAGGATAGACAATTTTCTAATGATCTTGGGCTTTACCAATAGTAAAGATGATTCTAACCTCTACTTCAAGGTTATGAATGATGAGCCAGTTATATTGTTGTTGTATGTGGATGAATTATTCTTAACTGGAGAAGAAAATCTCATCACTGAACGTAAGAAGAAGCTCGATGCATAATTTGAGATGAAATACCTTGGCCTAATGCATTATTTCTTAGGTCTTGAGGTATGGCAGAGCCCAAAAAAGATCTTCCTTAACCAAGGGAAGTATGCAGTTGAAATCCCGAAGAGATTTGATATGTTAGAGTGCAAGTCCATGAATACACCCATGGAAACAAAGTTGAAGCTTCTGGTCGAAACTTCGTCAGAATTGATTGATGCCACACTATATAGACAGATCATTGGATCGCTGATGTATCTGATGAACACCAGACCATATATCTATTTCGTTGTGAACACTTTGAGTCAGTTTTTGGTAGAACCCAGACATGTTCACCTATTTGCTGCAAAACATGTGATGAGGTACCTTAAGGGTACATTAGATTGCGGTCTCAGTTATGATGGAGATCATGACTTCACACTGAGTGGGTACATTGATTCAGATTGGGCTAGAAGTGTCTTTGACATGAAGAACACTTTAAGATGTTGTTTTAGTTTGGGGTCATCCATGATCTCATGGCAGAGTAGGAAGCAATCAATCATTTCTCTCAGCATAGCGGAAGTAGAATACATTACTGCATGTTCTGCCAGTTGTGAAGCCATATGGCTTCAGAAGTTGTTGACAAGTCTATTTGACCTAGAGATGGAAGCAACCATGATCCTATGTGATAACCAGAGCTGCATAAAGATGACAAAGAATCATGTATTTCATGACAAGTCAAAACGCATAGAGATCCGATATCATTACATCCGTGACATGGTGCAGAGAGGATCCATAAAGATCCAATATGTTAGCATGTATGAACATGTTGCTGATGTGTTGACCAAGCCTCTATCTTGTGTAAAGTTTGAGCACTTTCGAGATAATCTTGGTATAGTTTGAAAGGAACTCCCTCAAAAGGGGGAGTAGTGTTGTGTTGATGTTGCCAGCCTGGTGCTGTGATGCTAGCCTCATGTTGATGATATTCCAGCCTTGTGCTGTGTTGATGTGCTAGCCTAGTGATGATGTTCCAGCTTAATTGTTGTGATGATGTGCCAACTTAATTACTGTGATGATGTTCCAGCTTAATTACTGTGATGATGTGTGTCAACTTAATTGCCGTGATGATGTGCCAGCTTAATTGCCATGATGATGTGCTAGCCTCATGCTGTGATGTTGTGACCAGCCTCGTGTTGTGATGATGATGCAATAGTTTTATACTAATCCATGTTGATGTAGATGATGATGCCATTCCAACACTTTTTTGAGAATGACGATATTGATGATGAGAAAAACTTTCGATGATTTATAGATACACCAATCAATGTTCCAAGATGTTGTTGATGATGTTGTCATCTCTCTCGCCCGATGTTGTTGGAGAATACCCTTCTTGTTAAGGGGGAGTGTTGAAATATTGTAACTACAAAGAGTATTCTATTATTATTGATGTATTATTCATTATATCAATCCCCTTTTACGGATTGATCATGTTGGGTATTGTAATTGACCAAATCCCCTTTTGCAGATTGGTCAAACCCTAATTGTAATAGGCAGAATGAGAAGTCGGCCCCCAAAATATATTAAAGTGGTTATAACCACCCATAATGAGAATTCGGCCCTACCAGTGAAAAGACACCCCAGTTCAGCGCCTGCCAGATTGTATAAATAAGAGAGGCTAGCGCCTCATTTGTTCATACACTCACTTGTTCATCAGAGTGCAAGTTTTGGAGCTGCAGTTGGAGAAGAAAGAAGAGATAGAGAGGGGCATTCTTGGGAGAGGACTTTATGTATTTTTTGAGTTATCTCTTGGCATTGTATTGGTTATCTATATTAAGGAAGTTTTTGTTGGGTTTTCTCTCCCATGAGGGTTTACCAGGATAAATGATGTGTCTCTTGTGATTGTGTATTTCTCAGTGATCCTATCTATGCTATGGTTATCTATTAATTTGAAAAGAAACCTAATAATAGCTTAAAACTTAACAATTGTTGAAAAGTCAACAAGAAATGTGCGTCTAATTTATTTTTCCCTTAAATAAATTGGATAATAAATATTAATCTATTATCTCATAATTACTTGAAAATAGTTAACTGAAATGGAAAATCAGTTAGCTATAGGAAATTCAAGTTCAAAGGTTGTCTGGTGGGACATGGAAGTCGAATTAGTTGTAACTAAGTGACTTGAATTTGTAACTGAGTTATAAGTGTAGTTATGTGAGTTGTAAAGTAGTTTAACTCAGTTAAGTGAGTTAAGCTCAGTTGTACTAGTTGTAACTGAACTTACACTAGTGAGAGTTCAGTGAATTAATTATTGATTAATTCACAATCATTGATCTCACATGCAACTGAAGATTTACCACTGTTAACTACATGCATGTCAGATCCAGTGGAGACCCAGTTGAGATAACAAGTGAAAGGGATAGTTTGGATATCAATTGTGATTTCAGTGAAGTGCACTCATGCAATCACACACACAGTGGATGTGCCCATGAGCAATGCGCAACCTAGGCAACAGGTACTCAAATCATTTTGTAGGTTTTTTCCATTGCAGGGATTGTGCAGAGGAGGCATGATGTCTGGAGGCAGAGAATTGGCACATGTATTTGCTGATTTTTGTATGACAATGTGAGACAATTGTATTGTACTGAGAGCTCTTGGATTAGAGTTTTGTATGAGATTGTTTCATGATCCATGATAGACATAATACATGATAGTGTGGTTTTTATCTTTATGCTTTCCCAATAAAACATATGTGTTATGTACGATTGATATTTCTTCTTGATATTGCAATTGGCGATCGTGTTTTAAATTCCGCAAGATTTATAGTAGAAGTGATTCTATATTTAATAGTGGCATATAATTGTGATATCAGGAGAATCCAGACAATACATAATTTGTATTGGAATTTCTACATGGTATCAGAGCGCAGAAGATTGTAGAAGCTAAGTTTGTGATTTGATAGAATTCGAATTTGCAAAAAGACTTTCTTGGTGCTACAATTGATTTAAGATCGAAATGGATTTCAATGGCTTGAGGTTGGAGTATGCATGAGGGAAGATCAAACTACATTTATTGGAAGGATAGGATGGAGGTAGTACCCGAGGACAATGGCTTGAAGGAATTCATTGACAAAGATGTTCCTAAGCCAGATGTTGCAGATGTTGCAAATCTTGATGCATGGAAAAAGAAAGTGGCAAAGGCGAGGAGGATTCTGTTGGAGGGAGTAAGAGACCACATTGTCTCAATCCTCCATGGGAAAACCACACCACATGCAATGTGGAAGGTTTTGACGGATCTATTCCAAAGCAGCAGCGACCATAGGAAATTGGCGCTCAAAGATAGACTTAGAAAGATCAAGATGGAGAAGGGTGTCTCCATTCCAAAATATCTCATGAAGTTTGTCCAATGTCGGGATGAGCTGGGGAGTGTGGGAATAATAGTCGTTGATGATGATTTGGTGAGCTTGGCTCTCCTAAGACTTCTCAAGAGTTGGCACAATTATCAAGACTCTGTCAATGGAAGGGAAAAATTTCCAGATTGGGAACGACTATGGTCGGATCTAGTGTAGGAGGGGTTCAGGTGGAACACCACAGATGGCTCTTCATCAAAGCATGATGATGAAGAGGATTGTGCTTTGGCTGCCAAGACAAGGAAAGGGAAGGGGAAGAAATTCCATTCAAAATCCGAGTCTGAAGGAAAGAAGCTGGATTTGTCCAAAGTAAAGTGTTTTCATTGTCACGAACATGGGAATCTTGCTACTAACTGTCCACAGAAGAAGAAGAAAAAGAAGGTTGTTGGAGCTACAACTGGTGAGGCCATTGCCTCGCAATTTGAACTTGACTTCTCCTTGATCACATGCATGGCTTCAAGTGCATTGGGATTGGTGTGGTATTTGGATAGTGGTGCTTCCTTCCACATGATGGGAGATAAGGAGTTTTTCAGTGACTTGGAGGAGAGAGATCTCAAAATGCATGTAGAGATGGGCGACAATGGACGATATAGTGCGAATGGTATTGGTACCATTACCTTTCAGAGGGAGTCATGTAAACCATTTCTATTGAGAAATGTTATGCATGTTCTAGGTTTGAATAAAACCTGGTCTTAGTCGCAATGTTGGAGGACAGAGGCTATGACGTTGTTTTCAGCGGTGGAAAATCTTTTATGCGACATAAAACAACAGGTCAAGTCAAGAGGATAACGATTTGAGTTAAGAATATATACAAGCTGGAGGTAGATGGCTGCACTGCCATGATGGGAAAGGAAGAAAAAGTGGTGAGCCGGGATGAGGGAGAATTATGGCACAGACAATTAAGCCATCTTCATCATGGAGCCTTGAAAATCATGCAGCAAATATCTACTAGACTTCCAATGGGAACACTTTCTTAGTTAGATTAGTGCAAGGTTTGCACCATGGGGAAGTATGTAAAGTCCACCTTTCATGAAAAGGAGAACCATGCTTCGGTGATCCTGGAGAGAATTCACACATACGTGTGTGGACCATTCTCAATTGCTTCAACAACAAAACATAAGTATTATGTTATTTTTGTTTATGACTTTTCTCGTAAATGATGGATCTTCTTCATGCAGAAGAAGGATCAAACATTCTCAAAGTTCTGTGAGTTTAAAGCATTGGTGGAGAAAGAGTCGGGGAAGCAAGTGAAGGCTATAAGGAGCGATAATGGCAGAGAATACATCTCTAATGAATTCAAATACTTTTGCAGCAAAGAAGGAATTCGAAGAGAACTCATAGTGCCTCATAATCCACAACAAAATGGGTTCGTGAAGAGGAAGAACATAATGATCATGGGTGCAACACAAGCGATGTTGCATGATCAGGGCCTACCAATGCATTTGTGGGAGGAAGCATGCAACACTGCGGTTTATGTGAAAAAATGTTGTCCTCATAGAGTACTTGGCATGAGTACACTTGAAGAAGCTTTTACTGGTAAGAAACCTGATGTTTATCATTTTAAGATTTTTGGCTCATTTGTTTATGTGCATGTGACCAAGAACGTTAGGAATAAGTTGGAGCCGACTGCTGAAGTTGGGATATTTGTGGGGTACACAGAAACACCCCATAATTATCGTGTGTATTTTCCTAACAATAAGATGACCGTTATGCGACAGGATATAAAATTCAATGAGGGTAAAGCCATGCGATTGTCACTTGAGAGGGATCTAGACTTGCATGCAGAGGAGGAACTACTGGTTCCCAAATATGAGTCTCAAGATGTGGATCAACCACTTGAGGAGGTTCATGGAGTGGAGGAAGCCACTCATGCAGAGCCATCCCTAAAAAATGGTAGAAAGCGCACCACGAAAGCTGATAGATTGAGACTAGACGCTGCACAGAATGTAGAAGCCCCTACTTCACAGTGCAGACAGAGACAGTCTCCTGATCTATTTACTGGATACATGGCTCTCATGAGAAAATGTATTGTAACCGAACCATCTTCCTTTCAAGAAGCAGTGTAGGATCCCACTCGGGTTGATGCAATGGTGGAGTATGACTCCATTGTCAAAAACAGTGCATGGGAAATTGTCCCAAGACCGGTCGACAAATCAATGGTAGGTTCGAGATGGATCTACAAGGTAAAGCAAGATGCTGATGGGAGTGTGGAGAAATACAAGGCCATATTTGTGGCCCGGGGCTTCTCACAAATCGAGGGGATAGATTCTGATGAGACCTTTGCACCTATCACAAGGTACTCTTCCATAAGATCCATCTTTTCACTGTCAACGCAGATGGGATGGCGTATTCATCAAATGGATGTAAGAACTGTGTTTCTCAATGGGATCATTAAGGAAGAAGTGTACATTGAGCATCCAGAATGTTTTGATACCTTTGACAGGGAGTCACATGTGTGCAGACTCAAGAGAGCGTTGTATGGGCTAAAGCAAGCACCCTATTCTTGGTACACTCAGATAGACAGTTATTTCACCAGACTGGGCTTCACCAAAAGTGAAGCAGATGCAAACCTATACCAAATTGTGGTGGAGGTTAAGATTTTAATCATTATTCTTTATGTTGATGATTTAATACTGACTGGTGATGAGCAACTGATACACTCATGCAAGGAGGACCTTGTAAAGGAGTTCGAGATGAAGGATTTGGGCCCCCTTCATTATTTCCTTGGATTGGAAATATGGCAGCGAGATGGTGAAATTTTTGTGTCTCAAGGCAAGTATGCAAGGGAGATATTGGGTAAGTTTCACATGGAGGGCTGCAAACCCATGGATACTCCT
>JASDQU010408123.1:0-10578 GCA_032191745.1 Picea mariana
TAGAGAGCTGATAACTAGGTCTTTTGTTTTCTGATTTGCCTAAAGCATTAAGAGAGACATTCTTTACTGTTTCAGATCTGAGATATATGCAGTGTGCATATTTAAATACAGATCTACTGCAAAAATGTTTAGTCAGAGTTATTGGATCTTCAACATGTGTTTCGTCTCATAGACACTATGTTTAGATCAGTCTCTTAGAACTGTGTTTAATGTGTGATTAGAGCTCCTCTACAAAATAGCTGCTGTTCTGCTTTACTTGTGGTCTATCCATGATTGACTTACAGATCTAATTTGTCTTGTGTATTGGAAAAATTAAAAGAGACTATTTTTCTTGCTTTTTACCCTAAAATCTAACAGACCTGAAGTGTGGTGCGGCCTCCTTGAAGTGTCTTCTTTGCTGTTCATGCCAGCCGTGCCTCTTTTGCAACCTGCCGTGACTTTCCTCCTGCTGGTGTGCCTCTTTTGCAACCTGTCGTGACCTTCCTCTTGGCTGGGGTACTGCATGCTTGCTGTTGTGTGTTTTGTTGAGGGGGTGCCGCATCCTATTATGAGGTAGGACTGCTTGCTGATGCTTGCTGAGAGGTGCCGCGCTGTAGCCTTCACTGTTGCATCTTCTTAAGGGTTGACCCTTCCTCAGATCTGCTGTTCCTTGTCTTTATTGTGTGAGCTGTGTGTCTTAGAAAAGCTTCTACACTGTCCACTGTTGAACAAGGGTTTACTTACAGTCCTGTAAGTATAGATCTGAGGGTTACTTGGGAAAAGTTTTGGCTTGGAAGGGTTTGGGTCTTTTGTTTTTTATTCCAGTGATCCTTAAGTTTGGTGGCTTGAAAGTTCCTTCAAACTTTGGCATAAAAGATCTTTTATTGATCCATGAACTGAACCTTTGTCTGAGCATAACTACAAGGACCTACACCTATTGTGGTTTCGGTCTATCTTCAGAGGTAAGGCAGGTACCAGGTATGTTTCCTACTTGCTTTCTCCTAGATTCAGATCTGAGCTTACTGTAAAATTGTTTCATTGAATAAGCATTGTCAATCTGCTGCTATATAGATCTGTTAGATAAGTCTACTCTGCTGCTATATAAATCTGTTAGATAAGCATTGTCAATCTGAATAAGCATTGTCTACTCTGCTGCTATAATACTTCTTTTCTTCTAGATTTCAGAACTAAGTTATATAGATCTGCTGTGATATTTAGAGAGCTTTTAAGATCTGAGATTTATTGTATATGATCTGAGTTTGTCTTCTCCTACTGTCACTGTCTGTTATAGATCTATCTCTATATGCTGTTTATGTTCCAGATCTAAGTTATTCTTGCATTGATTTTTAAAAGAGACTGCTGTTTTTTCAAAATTACCCTAAATCTAACAGGAAGAAACGACCAAAGTTCTACATTGAAGAATTAACAACACTAACATGTGTAATTGAATCATGCAAGACAATGCGCAAGAAACACAGCCTCAAGTTGTTGTGCTTCAACCACAAGTCAATAACTTGGAGAACGCTGTAGGAAAAACATTTTAAAGGCTCAAGCAAATGATTGAAAGAAATGAGAGACATTCTCAAGGATCTAAATCATGTGAATTTTAGGCCATAGAGTTGTTATGAAATACAAAAAAAACAACAGCTGCAGCAGACAAAATTTCAATACTTCAAAACCCCAATCATCTAGGCAATCCAAGAGAAAAGATCCCAATATGTTCCAACTTCCAATAAGTTTCAGTCCTCTACGACAATCTTATCGTGCATATAACAAATCTGAAAACCTCTTACAACAGAGGTAAAACTTCATTAACATGTATAAAGATGAAGTTCATGTACATACCATAGCCTTATCACAAGGTTAGTACAATCCACTAGCTAGAGAAAACCAAGAAAACCCTAGCTCAACCAAGGAGATCCAACAAAGCATGAATCACTCAAGCATGTCCTCCAAGGCAAGACATCTCCCCTTCTTCTTCTCTTCACCAAGTACAACCTAGGGTTTCATCTCAAAACCCTAGTCTCCAAATCTCTGAGGAATGAAACCCTAACCCTAGTCTTCAAGATGTTCCAACAAGATCAAGAAACCCTAGCGACTCCACAAGAGAGAGAGAAAGAGAGAGAGAGAGATAAAGTACAATAGAATATCCACAAGAGAGGAAGACTGATGCACTCCTCTTGATCACAACTCTTCACAAGAATGAACAACACTGATGAGTGAGGGGCTCTCTGCTTCCTCTATATGTATGAGAGGTAAGGGAGGCCAACAATACATATGTGGGCCAATGCTCTTACAAGCAACCTACAATAATCATATGTAGGCTCACACATGTGGAGCATTGCATTCCAAGGGTACACATGTCAGAGGGAGACAGAGTTCAGAGGGAATCAACCCTCAGGATCTAGTAGAGAGGAGCAACCTCCCAGGACTGTTCAGAGGAAGTTAGACTTCAAAGGGAGTCGGCAGGCTCATAGGGAGCATTACTCGTCCAAAGGAAGTCTACCTTCAAGTGCAGGTGGAAGAGAGGAATCTTCCAAGATCATCAAGAAGGTGTCATGGGTTGAGGAGGCCAGACAAGAGGCTTAGAAGCAGGAGGCTTCTAGGAGCAGTGTGCCCTCCATGGAGGATCCATTTATTACAGCAAGATTTGCTTCAATGACCGAAGGAGCAGCCAATCAAAAGGATTGGAGAGTAGGATTTACCTCAGTGACAGAGGGAGTACCCAATCAGGAGGATTGGAGTACAACAGTTCCAGTGTGGGAGACAGAGGTACATCCAGATGTTGGAGTGGTGGAGAATGCCTCCCTCGCTAAGAGGGAGTGTTGATGCTTTTGTAGCATTGGGAGGCATTCCCACAAGAGGTCGTGGTGTCAAGCATGTGGGAATCTTCATTAGCACCAGATTACTCTTTCGTTTCAGTCAAAACACCCTTGGGATGAAGCTAGAGCTTCATGGGCTTTGTGGGCTTGTGTTGGGGCTTCACACCCACAAAGAGGAATAAAATATTCTAGTTAAAAGTTGAGTTTAGAAGGGGTTCCTAAACTCACTCATAAGACTCCTATGTAAGGAGAGGAGAGATTGTGACAAATCTCATTCTATCATTATGGAGTTAACATAAGTGAGTAAACACTTGTGATAGGAGGCATGGTGATTCTATAGCCGCAAGTGATTATGTAATTGCAGGTGCCAGTGTGGTAGCTGCAGGTAATTGGCAATTCGGTAGCCGCAACAGATCGTAGCTACAGGTAATTGGTAGTTCGATAGTTGCAGTAGATCGGAGTCGCGGGTGATTCTGTAGCCGCAGGTGGTAGTGCAGTAGCTACAGGTATCGGCGGTTCTGTAGCTGCAGGTGGCAGTGCGGTAGCTGTGGGTAATTGGCAGTTCGGTAGCCGCAACAGATCATAGCTACAGGCAATTGGCAGTTCAGTAGTCGCAGTAGATCAGAGCCGCAGGTTACTCTCTAGTCGCAGGTGGTAGTGCAGTAGCTACAAGTATTGGTGGTTTTGTAGTTGCAGGTAGCAGTGCAGTAACTACAAGTAATTGGCAATTCAATAGTCGCAGTAGATCGGAGCCGCAAGTGCTTCTATAGCCGCAAGTGGTAGTGTGGTAGTTACATGTATTGGCGGCTCTATAGCTGCAAGTGGCAATGCAGTAGCTGGAAGTATTAGCAGTTCTGGTAGCTACAACAGGTTTGTAGATTCGGAATTGTCCCGGGATTTTTGTTGAGGTTGGTTTGTTGATTTGTGGTTTTCAAAGGACAAGGTTGTCCTCAAATTTTGGGTGAATTTATGTTAGCTGGGAGGGCTAGTTTTGCCCTCAAAATTTCTGAATTTGACAATTTTATGGAACAAAAAATTTTGTGTCTCGAGTGCATGGATGATTTATCTTAGATCTTGTTGTTTCAGCTGCTATAATTTTTTATCATAATTTCGATGTAAAATTGTTCAGTGATAACAGCTAGGGTTTACTGTTTGATCCCTAGGAAGTAATTTTCAGACCTGAAACTAGTCACATAGAATTGCATGTGAAAATTGACAAAACATTCATGAGTATAGCACACCAAGATCAAGCCAATTGAATAAACTCTTCCATCACAATTGTGACATGAATATCCTTTTGTGAATATCTGTTTCCTTTTTGCATATTAAAGGTGCATAATGCTAATTGTATTCCTATAATAGTTCTCCTAGACTCTAGTTAAGGTTGTCGTAAAGTTTAGGACTTCCATGTTGATGTTTTATATGATTCTCAGCTCTTGATAGTTATTGCATTATGATTAATAACAAGATTCACTTTCATACAACAGTTATCATAGAATAACTTTACACTGAAAATCTCAACTATAACAATGCGGCAATAACAAGATCTAGAAATATTAACCATGCACAGTAGACACAAAAACACAAGAGTTTATCCTAGGAAACCCAAACTTGAGAGAAAACCCAGCAACCTTTCTCTAGAAGAATTCAGTCCAAGATATTACTAGTACATCACCATCAATAGCCAAAATACCATACAAAGAAGATCCTCCCCAAGGCTAGCATCTCCAAGACCTAGCGCCTCAATAAGAAGATCCAAAATAACCAAGCAAGAGCTTCTCCAAGTGTGGCACACCCTCCAAGATACCAAAAAATCAGAAATAGCAAAATTACCAAAAACTGCAACTGCCACTGCCTTATGCGCACTGCAAAAGGAGTTGTTTGCCTGTCCAAATGAAATGAGCCAGTCCTGTATTTATACTAATCTGGGCGCCAGTCTGGGGCCGGCTTCTTATTTTTGGGTCTTCAATTTCTTTATTATTTTCCTGTGGGGCCAACTTCTCTTCATGGGTCTTCAACTTCTTCTTGAGACTTTTGTAATGGTGTAGATGGGTCTTCTTGTACTTTCTTGTGGAGAATGACTGCCCGAAGTTGCAAATCTCCAACACTCCCTCTCAACGAAGGAGGCATTCTCCATACTTGGATTTCTTCTGTCATAGAAAGGTTGTCTTCAAGAGCCATGTTGATGTGCCATCTCCGCACATGCATTCCATCTCGAAATATGCACGTGATAGCATCTCAAGTCCATCCACTCCTTTTGACAAGTGAAGGATTACACCTAGGCCATTCACCACTAGCAGAGCCCCATGAGTGAATGAATATTTATCCTTGGTCATAACAGCACTAGGTTAGCCCCGTGCATGACCAATCTTGGATAATGTTTGCCTGATGCTTATCTGGGCCACTCACCACTAGCAAATCCCAGTGGATGAGTGAATCATTCTCCTTTGGTCATATCAGCACTAGCATAGCCCCGTGCATGACCAATCTAGGAAGAATGTATGCCCGAACCTGGAGTGTTAGAATTTTAGGGAAAAAGAAAACAGTGATACCTTTTTTTTTTGTTCAGTACTGTAGATGTAGATCAGCACTTAAAACAAAATCTGAAGTAGATTAAATCTAAACATGCCAAAATGATTCTTAACAGAAGAGAAAATTTATGAATGCAGATTTCAAACTAAAACAAATTTTGTACTTACCTTTAGTAAACAAAATAAAGATGTACCTGATGTTGTTATCCTCTTTATTATGCTCGGAATTTTTTGTTTAAAGATCATGGATCAAAACCCAAGGGTTTGATCTCAACCATGATCTTAAGTGGATTGTTTTTCCAAGGAGGACTAAAGGACAATCAGCAAGAACAGGGCTGATACAAACACTCAAAAGAATTCATCCAAACACTATCCAATCTGAACTGAAAATGCTACAGGAACCTAGGGTTTGTCAAACCCTCAAAAACTGATAGGCAGCAAGCAAGATAAAAGCACCAGCAGTGAAGGGAGAAGGAGTCAAGGGAAACGGCAGCCTTAACCCACTAGCAACTGCAAAAAGGAGAAGTAAGGGAAGGTTGCAACTTCCAAAACAGTATGAGGAAGGTTCGCGGCCTCCTTAGACAGCAAAGGGAAGGTCCGCCCAGCAAGAAGGAAGGTTCGCTCCACTCCAGAACAGCAAGAGGAGAGATTCGCGACACCCTATCCTAGCAGCCACCACAGATATGAAGCTTCCAGCAAACAAAGAGAATATCTATGGAGGTCGTTCCTCAAGAGTCAAAACAATAGGAGAGAGAGTCCACGAAGGAGGTCATACCTAGAACAGGGAACAAACTGAAGAAGCCACTAAAAATCAGACCAAGAGAAGAGTGAGTTTGTGTGTAAGAATGAGAGGGGTAGGTTCCTTTTTAGAGTTTAGGAAGAGGGTTAGGGTTAAATTAAAAAAAATAATAATTGACATTTTAATTAATAAAAATATTAATTAAAAGTCAAATAAGTCAAAGTGACTTATAAAAACCCAACACTACATCAAACAAGAAGGGAAAGGAAATCAACCAAGGGGGGACTTCAAGACAAGGTCAAGGGGGTCCTCTTCAATGGCAAAACATGTCCACATAAGTCTCATGATAGCTTATAAAATTTTATCATCGCTGCATAAGAGGAAACATCAATGATGTGGTCATGTCCATCTTCATAGTTGCTCCTTGGTCTCATGGACCATCCCGGGAGAGAGGAAGAAGATCACACATCATCACATCTTGGTACACAACCAAGACCCACTTGGTCCCAGACCAAGTTACCCCAAAACACATCTAGGGGCCCTAGAACACATCTAGGGTCTTATCCACCAAGGTACAAGACCAAGGATCAACCCAAGCGTTTAAGCAAGGATTCCCTGGAACACATCCAAGGGCCCTAGAACACATCTAAAGACATACATCATCAACCACCAAGGAACACATCCAAGGATCAATCCAAGCATCGGGCAAGGATTCCCTGGAACACATATAGGGGCCCTAGAACACATCTAGGGACTTATTGCTTGGTCCTTGACCAAAAACCCCAGCAATATACTGGGGGCCCTCACTATGGTCTTTTGCCATGGCTCAAACTACTTGGTCCCAAACCAAAAACCCCAGGAGTGCACTAGGGGCCCTAGATCTCAGCTAGAGTCTTATGCCATCCTCCCGTAGAATGGCTCTTGCAGCTGCACTAATTTCAGCACTCCCTCTCAACAAGAGAGGCATTCTCAACAACACCAAGCTTGTCTCGAAAGTACACAAACTTTGTCAAGGACAGAGGCTTTGTCAAAATATCTGCAGTTTGTTCCACCGTCGGAACAAACTGAATACTGAGAATGTTCTTCTGCACCATGTCTCGAACATAGCGATATCTCATCTTAATGTGTTTTGATCTGTCATGAAACACCGGATTCTCGGAGAACTTTATACAACTTTGGTTATCAAAGTGGATTACTATGGGTTCCAACTCAGCACTAAACAAATTTGAGAGTAGCTTTCTGAGCCACACTACTTCTCTACTAGCAGCACTTGCAGCAATGTATTCTGCCTCTGCAGTGCTCTGGGCTATGGAGCCTTGTTTCCTGCTGGACCAGGAGATCATAGTTGAACCCAAACTGAAACAATATCTGAAAGTCCTCTTCCAGTCCACTGTACTGCCCATCCAATCTCAATCTGTAAAACCATGAAGCATTACCCCTCCACTGGAAGTATATCTGAGCCCATAGGCTATAGTTCCCCGGACATATCTGAGAACATGTTTAACATCAACCATATGAATATGTTTCGGTTCACACGAGAACTGGCCGAGAGCATTCACTACATAACAAATGTTCGGTCCGGTATGTACTAGATACATCAAGGACCCAATGATCTGACGATATACGATGGGGTCTTCTGGATCTGAACCTGTAGCTTGATCATGTAACTTCTTCAGGTTAGAAATCATAGGTGTGGACATGGACTTACAGTCCATCATGCCAAATCTGCGAAGCACATCAACTATATACTTGCTTTGTGAGAGAAAGATCTCACCTGCGGTTTTTGCCACACCTCTAAGCCAAGAAAGTAATGCATAAGACCCAAGTCTTTCATTCCAAATTCTGTTGATAACTCTCTTAGTTTGAGCTATAAGATGTTCCTCTCCGGTAAGGAATAAATCATCCACATATAAAACCAAGATAACAGGATGATTCTGCACAATCTTTATATAAAGATTAGGATCTGCTATACTCTTGGAGAATCCAAGACTGTGTAGAAAATTGTCAATTCTTCCATACCACGCTCTCAGAGTTGGTTTCAATCCATACAAGGCTTTCTTGAGTTTGCGGACATGGGATTCTTTCCCATGGATCACAAAACCCTCAGGCTATTCAATATAAACTTCTTGCTCAACTTCACCATTGAGAAAGGCAGTCTTAACATCCATTTGGTGAAGTTTCCAATCAAAAACTGAAGCAAGAGAGATAATCATTTTGATAGAAGTATACCTAGCAATAGAAGCAAAGATCTCGTCATAGTCAATTCCTTCTTTTTGAGAGAAGCCACGAGCCACAAATCTAGCTTTGAATTTTTCAACACTGCCATTTGTTGCATGCTTTATTTTGTAAAGCCATTTAGAGGTTACCATTGATTTTCCATGAGGTCTTGGGACCACTTCCCATACATCATTCTTTAATATTGAATCGTACTCTTCTATCATGGCATCCTTCCACACTTTATGTTTGGAGGCCTCTTCAAAAGTGGAAGCTTCTGAGTCAATCACAAGATTCAACTGTGCTATCAGGCCAGAGTACTTATCTGGTTTTTTGCTCTCTAAAGGTACCTTTAGGTGCTGCATGCGTTTTTGCTTCCTTTAGAATTTCCCGGCACCAAGCTAGCTTCCTTTTAACAGGAGATTTCTCTAAGGGAAACTCAACAGAATCCCTTATGGGATCCACTAAAGGCTTTATGGTCTCCTCCCTCTGCTCATCTGGAAGTGGTGTATCTGAAGGTCCCAGAGATGGAGCTACATGCTCCTCTGTATCACATGGAAGTTCTCTGGAACGACAAAAGGCTTCTCTGTATCACATGGAAGTTCTCTGGAACGACAAAAGGTTGCTTCCTCATGAAAAGTCACCGACAAAAGGCTTCTCTGTATCACATGGAAGTTCTCTGGAACGACAAAAGGTTGCTTCCTCATGAAAAGTCACATCTCTACTGACCTCAATAAACTTTTGCCCTGGTACATAAATTATGTATGCTTTTGAGGTTTCACTATATCCCACAAAAGTTCCTTTCTTTCCGAAGGGCTCTAACGTAGTCCTCTTTTCTTTAGGTATATGAATGTAGACTGGACTGTCAAAGATTCTCAAATGGTCAACTGAAGGCTTCTTACCGGAGAAGACTTCTTCTGGAGTTTTCTCTTCTAGGGCTTTATGAGGACACTTGTTCTAAATATAGACTGCAATGCTTGCAGCTTCAGCCCAAAAAGATAAAGGTAGATCCTGATCATATATCATGACTTTGGTTGCTTCACAGATTGTTCTGTTCTTTCTTTCTGCAACCCCATTCTGTTGGGGATTATAAGGCACAGTCAACTCCCTCTTAATCCCTGAAGCTCGACAGAGATCATCGCACTTGTGGGAGTCAAATTCTTTTCCATTGTCTGTTCTGAAAACACGGATGTGTCTACCTGTTTGATTCTCAACAAGATTCTTAAAATCCTTAAATTTGCTGAAAGATTCATCTTTAGTCTTCAAAAAATAAATCCAAGTTTTATGAGAACAATCATCAATAAAAATGATAAAATAAAGACAACCATTCATAGATGGAGCAATCATAGAGGTCCACAAAAATCATAATGAATAAGATCTAAAATGCTATTAGTTTTTCTATTACTGTGAGGGTAAGCTTTCTTTGTATTCTTACCGAGAGCACAGCCTCTACAAACACTATCATGCTCAAATGAAAAAACTGGCATACATGTTACCATCTTTTGCAAACCTGGGAGTGTGTTGTAGTTGAGATGTCCAAGCCTTATGTGCCATAACTCGCAGGGGTTTATCATCTCGTGAGCCAATGCTTGAACAACTTGACCAATGATTTTGTAAAGTCCACTCTCTTGAGTTTCGATAGTCATGGCTAAGCTCAAACTCCCATTTGAGGGCCACATGAGAGTCTTCCCTTTGGAGAAAGCTACCGAGTACCCTTTGCTTTCTAGCACAGCAACTGAGATGAGATTTTTCTTTAATCCAGGAACATAAAGAATTTCATCGATATGAAATACATTACCTGTATGAAGCTGAAAAGATGTTGATCCAAACCAATGTTGTAAAAATCGTTTCGGGGAAAAAATCGCCGGGGTCCAGAAAACAACGTTTCGTCAAAATCGGCAAAACATCGGCAAAAAATCGGCAAACTTAAAAAAATACAAAAATATTCATTTTTTTTTAATTTTTGAAACATTTAAAGCAACAATAGCATCAAATAGACAGATTGCCACATGAATATGGAAAGAAAACTGATATATAAGATATATAAGATGTCTAGTGATACATCACACATAAAAAATGAATCATGTCCTGATTCCTGAGTCATCAAAAAATATAATTAATGTATCTCATGATCGTCATCATGACTCATGAGTCATCTACAATGAAATCAAGTAAATAAACTATGGATTCCCTCTACCCTTTTTACGGGCAAAGGTAATTGTCGTAGAAACTGCTTTTCCTCTAGCAATAGGAGTAGGTGCCCTTGAGGCATGTGTGCCTCATACTGGAGTCA
>JASDQU010408124.1:0-10578 GCA_032191745.1 Picea mariana
AATGACTTGCACAGGTGATTGTCAGGGTATACCACGGTACCTAGGATACACATCGGCCCATGCTTTGCAGATTATACACAGAGGTTGCTTATGTATTCGAGTTGCACTTGCACCGATAAGTTGCTCTAGTGTTGGTCATTGTAACTATTCTTCCAACTAGCTGGTGATCTTCTTGTCTTATCACATAGGAACCTTTTTCTAGTGTGTGTTGGTTCTTAAACGATTATAGAATGGCATAATGTGTCTTTGATCTTCTCACATAGTGGAGGATCAGGATCTCCTCTAGTCGCAAAGGCTTTTGGGCCTACCGTTGGTTTATCTCGAGCCACCCCTGCCACTACTAAGGAAAAAAATAAACCAAAAAGGGTCTTTTGAGGCAACCCGGTTATAGGAAACTATTCTTGACTCATCTCCAAGAGGAGAACATTTGATTCTAGAGGAACCAATCATTTCTGACCTTGGAGCAGAAGCTCTTGGTCTATATAACCCTCCAATCACTGATCTATCGGTGCCCATCATCATACAGGTTCGACCTTACGAGCATCAGGTAGTGTCACAAGCAGCGATGGAAAAAAATGATGCTACTTCTTCAAGGAATACTCATATTTCCTCTACAACTGTCACTATAGGGGGTGTTCCACCTCCTAACCAACTGTTGCAGGTCTGGGCCACTATGGCCTCGACTTCCTCTACCTCAGGAAATGGTCTGATTCATTTTATGGCAGTGATCACTGCTTCGTTCACCTAGAGTGTGACATGCTCTTCGTTCTCATACGAGATGCCTAGCTTCAGTACAATCCCTTTACTTTCCTACTCCAATCTATAGACTTTAGGTCTCGGGGTAGGGAGCTCAAACACTCCTCTGCAAGGATCCATGGGGGACACTTCAACTCCTTATAATGCTTTCCCTTACATAGGGGGTCATATAACTCCTTTGTCCCCTTCACTCGGCAGTGATCACCATCACTCCATCAGGCTGAACATAAACCATAGTTCGTTTGGAGCAGGTAGTCAAGGACTTCCTTATTATAACATGTCGGTTGGTTTGACACCGTTCTCTTTATTCAGTGCGTTTGGAAACAACACATTCTCATCAACTGCCATCTCGGTCGGGGGAAACCCTAGTTATGGACAAAAAAATCCTATGCAGAGTACTATTCTTGCACAGGGGGAAAACTTAGGAATTCTTTACTCACAAGAACCATGGACTCCATGGTAGGGATCAGTCCCCTTGTCAGGGATTTCGACTGGGGGCAACCCCTTCCATAGCCATTGGAACCCCGGGAAAGGTTCATTGCCTATGCCCGTTGGATTGGCAAGGGGAAACCCTTCCCAAAATCCTTGGAATGTGACATAAGCCCAAACCATTACATCCTATTACGGGATTCAGTCGATGAGGTCTCAACAAGTGCAGTATCTGTACGCTGTTCATGACCATGGTTATTACCAAAACCCTATTATAACCCTAAACTGCACTAGACATGCATACCTAGCATCAGGCCATCTCACTTGCCATTTTTTCCAAGCCACCATTGAACAGCTCTTCTAAAAACCATCTTTTTGAGGGCATACGCACCCTACACCATTACAACCCACGTATACATGCTTGCTGAGCCACTACAACTCACGTACATTCACAAAATATCGTGAAAAATAAAATTCACATAGGATTCTAGATTCTGGGCCATTACTTAACCATTTGACCACCCATATCCAGTTACCCCAACCATTATTGTCTCTCGTGGCCTATAAAATAAGGGGTTGGGGTCCTATTTGAAAAAGAAGCATAAGAGCATAGAAAATCTGCCCATTTTTATATTCCCCCTTTGTCCCATTGCAAACCATTTCCATTTTCCTAGAGAGAACTGAAGAGGGGAAGAAGACATGGAAGGATTTGGTGCATGGAAAGAGGAGCCCAAGACCAAGTTCAAGGAACAGTGTCGATATCATGTTGTAAGTGACTTTTGTGAAAATTTAATATAAAAGGAATACCTTTTCTGTCCCACCATATGATGTGTACAATCTCTATATTTGATTTATGTTATTGTCACATCTAACCCACTAATTCATATATGAAATGCATGTTCATAGCTCTTTGTTTGTCTATATGTGAATGCAGGTCAGCTTTGGGAGGAGACTTGTAGTCGAGGAGTGATCAAACACAAGAGGGTCGACACCAGACCCGGATTTTAAGGTAGAGTTACCAGATCGTTTTACCCAATGTGTTCCATGCATGGATGTGGGGTATAGTCGGGGTAGCTATAAAAAGTAGAAGACTTTTAGATAGTTAGATATGCCTACATATTGAACCCTAGTGTATTCCATAGGGGGGGGGTTTCTGCTATAGCACCAACCGTAGACTTGACTGTTCCAAATATCATCATCTAGTCACGCCCGATCTGAGGATAGTAATCCACAAAAGAGGGTGGTCTCTCACAATCCACTCACAGCTCATAAAACTCACAACCCACTAATATATTCCTACAACTATCCCGATATTCTACTAGCTCTCTTCCTCTTGTCTTGCTCACCCCAAGGAATGTACCCTTTCAATGATCTTATTCCCTTGAGCATCCCATCCATTTATCAATGTCTCTTTGGCATGGGTGTATAGGAATCTCTCAGTAGGGAACTCAAGGGAACTTGTTGCTAGGAAACTACCAACAAACCAACAAAAACCAATTGTTTTTATAGTGAAACTCACACAAGAGCTCAGTCTTTAGGCCTAGCAACTTGACTCTTCAGTTTCGAGCTCCAAATACACTTCAATACGTTCTAGTTTGATATAGAATTCACCCTCCATGGTTTCACCAACTCCAATCTCTCTTTCTTCATCTCTACTTGCTCCTCATGCACAAAAATTGACTAATTAAAATTGTTGCCCCAACCCATACGAATTTCCTCCCTTTGGATTTCTTGCTTGACTCACACTAATCCATGATATTTCCATCGATGACATTACATAAATTTCATTAAGAGAATGAATCAAATATTATGTGCAACATTAATTAAAGAAGGGAGAAATATGGAGAAAACAAGATAAATGATACAATAACACAATAGTTTGATAAAGGAGTTCGTCCAACACAGACTACATCTTCGGGATCTACTTCAAAGTGGAGAGGATTTCTATTATTCTTAGCAACAAGATTGGAATAAATACATCATTATACCTCATGTTTGAAAACAACCTTCATATTTGTTTTCCAGATGAAAAAATAGACATCACCAGTGGACTCGTGGCAAGAAAATGTGTAGAAACGACTGTCAAATCATCCAAATATGACATTGTTAATCCCAGGCCCTCTTGAGCTCTTTACCTTGATTTGTGTTCCAACAATATGCAATAATGACAGTACTTGGCATTGAAATTTGTGTCATCATACAGTCTTTGGACACGGTCCCCGAGCTCTGGCTAAAGTTTGAGTTTTAATAAATTTTGTGGATGAACTTACCAAGTCTGCCCATTGGCCCATTGATGATTGGTAAAAATTTAGAGAGTATAGTCGGGGAGGTCCCAAGGTCAAACGTGTAGACCTACCCTTATTTGGCACCTATTATAGCTTAATTTTATTATGATGTAGCCACCATTTAAAAATATCCAATGTATATTTTACCCGGAATCTTCCCGCTAATTATAGCTTGGCGCCAGCACTTGATAGTGATGGTTGCACACCATATGGTTGTCGACCCCCTTTTTAATGGTCGCAGGTATGTTGGTAAGATAGTATGGGATTTTGACAAGATATGGGGGTGATACCTTCCATATATGGGATCCTTCAACCGGTATGGTGTCAGCCGGCCTAAGAACCATTCTTATATTTTTTTTGTTTTGTTGTTACACAACCCTTATTGGGAATTTGTGGGGTGCCATGTGGTGCCCTATGATTGAGCCACATGGAACCCTTCCATTCATCGCATCTGTCAATCATCAAGATTTCATTTCATCCATTCAAAAACTGAGTGGGCACCAACTATCGCGCTGTCATGTTGTCACGTGGCGACTCCAGGGTGGTGTCGTGTGCTGCTTCATGGGGGTGCCATCTGGCATGTTTTTACTAGCCCATTTGGTAGCCTAAAATGACAACAATAGGTGACACATGGAAACCTGTGGTGTTGCCACGTCAACTTGCTAATGTCAGCCTAAAATCATGCTCACATCACCCTATACGGACTGGTGATGACGTCATTTGTATGGATAGGTTGACTTTGACTTGGTTGACCAAAAATTTGACTGACCATAAATTCTTCATTCAGAATCCATTTGAGGTGTCGTTTGCACCATTGGAAAGCCCACAATGAGATCTTTAACTTGGTGATGTTTTTTCTGAGATTTGAGGTCCTTGATTTTTTTCCCTTTTAGATCCTCCTAGATCATTCGTCCCCACTAAGAAGATTTTGGTCCTCCAAAAGCCTCATCAGTCAACTGGAAGGTCAGGGAATTTCTCCCTCACTCTCTATTTTTCAATCCATCGTACTTTACTTGGATGGGTTCCCTTCAGGCCCACTTGAATATATTTTACATCACCTCTGTGTCAAGTCCACATCCTTCTGTCTAGGATTATATCTTCCTTCAAATCCTCCATGTACTCAGGATAAAACTTGTCTATTGAAGGTACTGAAACAATCTCTTGCTGATCCATGATCATCAGAGGCTCATAAAGTTTCATGCTCTCTATGTTTTTAACTAAGTGTATTTGCATGTACAATGGTAGATCGAGGTGAAAGGCATTTGTAACAATGTTCTCCAAGATGGTGAAGGGTCCATATTTGATGGGTTTAAGATTCTTTCCTTCTCCCTTCAATATATCCTTGGTGATGTGGAGCCAAAATTTATCTCCCACTTGAAACCGATGATCAACTATGTTCTTTTCATGGTGATCTTTTTACTATTCTTGACTCTTTTCCAACTACTCCTGGACTATCTGATGTACCTATTGGATCCTCTAAATGAACTTGCGTGCTATGTCTTCATCTCTTTGTTTTCTTGAGTTGACATATTTTCCAAAATTCAAGTGCAAGGGAGCCTTAGGTAAATACACAAAACATGTCTCGAATGGTGAACTCTATGTGGAAGAGTGAATGTCTTGGTTGTTTACATGACGCACATACTGTATCTGATCATTCCACAACTTGGGATGTTTTTTGCAATAGCCTCGAAGAAAATGAACCATCGTTCTGTTGAAAACCTCTGTCTGGTCGTCGATCTGTGGATGGAAAGAGGTACTTCTCTTCATCTTGGTGTCCATCATTCTCCACAAGCTTGTCCAAAACTCTCCAAGGAATCGAGTGTCTCGATCTGAGATAATGGATGTGGGAGATCCAAAGTGGACCCATACATGATGAACACAAAGATGAGCAGTCTTCTCGATGATGATATTATTTTTACATGGAATCAAGACACAAATATTTATAAACCTATCCACTACTACATACAAGTAGTCATGACCCCTTTTTGACAAACGAAACCCCCCTAAAAAATACATGGAAATACCTCACCAAGGATGAGAAGGAACATGAAGTGGTGTGCACAACCTCATTTTTCTATTAGTGGGCTTACAAGTTGAGCACAACACGCAACCCTTTACATATTTGGTTACAATATATTTCATTCGATGCCAGTAGAAAAACCTTTGCAAATGTTCCATAGTCTTACCTACCCCAAAATTATGAGATGCAATGGAAGTGTATGCTTCCCTAATTACATGCACTCTTTCATTGTCTGGAATAGAAAGTTTTCCCATATGGTAGAGTATTTTATATTGCACATAAAAATAATCCACCTACGAACCATGGTTTAGCCTCTAATATACATTCTTGAAATATTCATCATTGGTATATTGTTCAATGTAACTATCATTAGCTAAGGACACATTCTTCAAAACAATGGATGCAAAAATAGGACGTCTAGAAAGCATGTTTGTAACTTTGTTACTTCTACCCTTATTGTATCTCATAACCAAATGGAAATTTTGTAAGAATCCCATCCACTTGTAGTGTCTTGACTATTGTAGATTGGTCTGTGACTGGAGATACTACAAAGGTTGGTGATCAATGTGTATGATTATTTCCTTTCCCATTAAGTAGTGTTTCCATTTCTTCATTCTTTGTACCAATGCATATAGTTCTTTGTCATATGTAGGATAGTTAAAAAAAAACTTAGAAAAAGTTTTAAAATGAAATCAAATGGGATTACATTGTTGCATTAGGACTTCTCGCATAGAATAAGCACTTGCATCAGTATCGATTTCAAATGGTTGTTATAGGTAAGTTGGAGATAGAACTAGTGTAGTGTTGATATTTCTGTTCATATGTATTGTAACATCCCCAGCCACCTAGGGAGGGCCACGCTACAAGAGAGAGCGCTCTTGTTCTCTCAATGGAACATACTGTAACATACCCAATATCCAATTGAGCTATGCCACATAAATGTTTCGAACTGCATGCAATTAAAATATGTATACACACATAAATCTTGCGGAAGAATTATATATAAAATGTAAACATACAAATACATATGTAAATACATAGATTCACGCTGAAATAATAGTAAACATATACATACATCATATACAAGAAATACCCATAAAAATAAACACAATTATAAATGCACATATGATAACCCATAGAAATAAGCACATAAATAACAATGCAACATGTAAATTTATCACATGATTGGCACTTGTCTTGGTAAAAATTTCACCAACTGCATGTAGACCTTCCACGAACCTCCCAGGCTTAGACCACATTGTTCATCACTCTCAACAGTGAGTCACCCTCGAGCTGGGACTAAAATCCACCCGAGTAAAGGGATTCCTAACCAGGCTAAAGGATCATATACAAGAGGAAAGACTATGTCTCATGTACCAAATCAAACTAACAACCTACAGTCCCTCATTCCCCACATACCTGTCCCACCTAGGAAGTGTGCCCCTTCTCTGCTCAATAGTCCTTCAACTGCTCCACTTCCTTTTCAGTCTTCAGCAACGGGCCAGATAGGAAGTCTCAGAGAGCTATAACTGCAGTTTAGCACCTTCAAGAAATCAATTCCTGACAATTCTCTCAACCAGAGAGAAGTTTCTCATGGGCCTGACAACCCGCCTCTTCAATATCCCATGGGCCTGACAACCTGCTTCTTCAGTCTAGCTCCCAAGCTAATCAACTACACAAATAGATATGGCTATGGATATGGCTATGGATACAGGTTCAGGCACAGTCATGAAGATACAAAGGATAGCTCAATGGTCTGAATGGTCATGGAATAATGGCTGAATGATGGTTGAATGATGGGAGGAATGATGGAAAATATGGGAAATGAGATAAGTCCAAAAAATATGTATGCATGTCCCCAACTTGACACTTGTCATGTTGGGAGATACTTTGGTCCACTTGTCCCCAACTTTAGAACTTAGGATAAAATAATTATCCATACTTTATACTTAATAAATATTAATATAATATTCCTTTTTGGCTTAATCTCCCTAGCTTAGCCTTTTTTCCTCAACTTTTATCGCCCACCCTTTCCCTAACTAGTGGAGCTTAGTCCCCCATACTCTTTTATCGTGGTTGGTCTACGCGCAATGATGTATTTTATATTAATCATGAGACATATACAAAAATAGGCCCACTAACCTTTAACATCTAGGCTTTTCGGCCTAATCAAAACATAAGCATCCTAGCTTATAATAACTGGCTCACCAGCCTATAAAACATAACATATACACAAAGTCTCGCTGACCTCGATATCGCGTGCACTTAAGATGTCGTGCGCAATATCTTGGAATGTGCCCATTTCATCATTTTACTGCGCAGTACATGCGTGCACTATGCCAGGAAAGATTCATGCCAAAAATATATAAAACAACTCACCATCCTAAGTACATTATTACATTTACAGTTGGGGTTTGACCTGGGGATATTCCATGTATCAAAATATTTTTGTTTCTTTCCTCCCCGCTGTTTTTTTCACACTAGTTAAGGCATGTAAAGGTGATGCAATGTAGGAGAAGTTTTCAATGAACTTTCTCCAGTATTGAATTTCCCCTAAGAAACTCCTAACCTCTGCAGTTGATGTTGTCTTAGGCCAATTTACAATGACTTCAAATTTGGAGGGGTCTATCTTTAGCTGAGCACCTCCTACAATATGACCTAAGTAAACTAATGATGCTTTGCCAAAGTCACACTTAGACAATTTTACATACAATGTTTCCTTTTTAAGTAAATACAATACTATCTTTACATGTGTTAGATGTTCATTCCAAGTTCTACTAAAAAAAAGAATGTCATCTAAGTATATAATCGCAAAATAATCAAGGAAAGGAATAAAAATATCATTCATGACTCACATGAATGTCGTTCAAGCATTACAAAGCCCAAATAGCATCACAAGCCATTAAAAAACACCATGTGTTGTTTTGAAGGAAGTCTTCCATGCGTCACCTTCTACAATTTTG
This sequence comes from Picea mariana, assembly GCA_032191745.1. Classification (NCBI taxonomy): domain Eukaryota; kingdom Viridiplantae; phylum Streptophyta; class Pinopsida; order Pinales; family Pinaceae; genus Picea; species Picea mariana. The sequence continues at coordinate 8,454 of JASDQU010408124.1, forward strand.
ACCTAGTGGTAGCTGATCCTTAAATCCAACTTGATGAAGTACACTCTTTCTTCATCAAATCCAACAATTCATCTATCTTAGGAAAAAGGTAGCAGTTATTTATGGTGATCTTGTTGAGATCCTGGTAACAACACACATTATCCATATGCCATCCTTCTTTGGCTCCAACACGATCAAAGAACCACAACGAGACAAGATAGTTCAAATGACCCCATGGTACAATAAGTCTTGCACCTACTTCTTGATTTATTCCATTTCCATAGCTAACATCCTGTACATTCCCACATTTGGAAGAGGGACATCTTGTTGAATACGCATTTCATGCCGAATCTCCCTCTTGGGAGGAAATCCACCTGGTTTTTTAAAGATTTCATCATAGTTAGATATAACATCAATCATTTCATCTTTTTGAGAGGGATCACATGCCTTAAGAGCATAAGATGTCTCCACATATTTTTCCCTTACAACCATGAGTACATATTTATTATTAGTCTTTACGAGTCTTTTCACCTAGTCTGCACTAACAAGAGTTGTGTTTCTTTTCATATAATGAGCCCTTACAATGTATTCCACTCCATGTTTTGTGATATGGTATTTATTCTCATTTTTGAAGAAGCTTGCATTCCTATCATAAAGGTACAGGCTTCCCAAAACTATTCCACATTTATTAAGTGGGAAAACATATAAATCAACCTCATCTATAAACTTTGAATCAATAGAAAATATAACCCTACACTTCTTAGTAACATTTAGTTTTTCATTATCAGTTACCCAACCAAGAGGGTATGGTTTAGGATGATATTTTGTTTCTCAGACCAACTTTTTAACAATAGTTTTTGAGATAAAATTCAATTGAGCACCTATATCAAATAGAGTGTCAATATTTGTGTGTTTAGATAAAACTCTAATATGAAATAATCCACTTCTTCTTCTTTCATGATCATGAGATGTATTAGTGGAACTTGAACTAGCATGAAATGAACTATTACCTTGTACTCCCACGGTTGTAATCCTCACCTCATGTACTGAATCATAACCAATGTCTTCTTGCGTTGTTGCAACCATTTTTGGCTTCCCTTTTCCTCCAAATAACTTTGGCTTTAGATCTATATGTAGATTCCAACAGTGCTCGTCATCATGCCCATCTTTCTTGCAATGAGTGCAAGAGGGATTTCTTTCCTCTTTCTTTGTTGTCACTGCCTTGTTGTCCTTTCTCTTTCCTTTGAACTTGTTGTCCTTGAACTTGGAAAATTTCTTTGGGTGGTGTTCCTGTACATTATTTTACCTTTTTTCAAGGTGAGTTTCTTACACACACACTTCATCTAAGTTTGTGGGGTTAAATAATAACAATGTATGTTGAATGTAACTGTAGGTGCACCAATATAATTCATCAAAGTTTCATGAGAATATAAAGGAATGCTTAATGAAAGTGCGTGTTTCCTAAATTCCTCAGTGAAACTACGCACATTATGAAATTTACCCTATCTTATATTTTTCCATTCCATCATGGAGTTTTGAACATATCCAAGTGGATATAATTTCTTTTTCAATGCAGAAGTAAATTCAGACCATGAAGAAATGAGTTTACCATTATGCTTGCTGCCTTTTTGAAGTTTTCTCTCCCACCAAACAAGGGTTGTGCCTTCTAGCCGAAGATAAGACAACTATATATTCACCTCTTTCTCTTCGATATTTTGTACATGACAGTAAACCTCGATTTGTCTCATCCAATTATTAAGCTTATCTGCATAAGCTTCTCCACTAAACATGGAAAATTAAATTTCACATCTAGTTTCAACAATGGATTTTTAGAAGTACTTGGATGAAAACTAGAATGATGAGAATGATGAGAATGATGAGAATGAGAGGAAGAGGAAGAATAACTTGAACTTGAATATGGCGATGGAGGATCAAGAGTATACCCTCCACTTCCATGGTTCACTAAATAATTATCAGGGGTGATTTTAAGAACCCCCCCTAAATTTATATGTATAATAAATGGGCGAATCCCCATGATACATAGGAAAAATTGAGGGCTATTTTATCAATAATATAAAATGTATATATAATTTTTTGGTGAATATTTTAGTCAATTATATAATCTTGTAAAATATTGGCGAATATT